>QANZ01011296.1:46398-69754 GCA_003254925.1 Chamaecrista fasciculata
CGTCCGCCGCACCTCCACCGTCCGACGACCGTCGCCGGCGTCCAGCCACCACGGGCCGCCGTCCTCCTCCCTCTTTTCTCCCACTTGGTACAACTTTCATCTATTCTTTCATTTTTGCTTCTCTCTTTGAAAACCATGAAATTAGTTGCTATTTCCTTCGATTTTCTTGTGTTTCTCTGATAATTTGTGATACTTTAAACATTCCTAACACTTGTTTTAATGATTGACTCCATATTCATCAATTTGGGACCTAAGAGGAACTAGGGTGAAACTTTAAATGGGGTTTTTGCCCAAATCGTCATTGTTTCTTGAAATTAATGGTTTATATGAGTGTAATGGATGATGATTATGAGTTCTATAACAACAATTTGAATTTATTGAGTCTATTTTGAAATTTGATGTTTTAAGGTAAAACTTTAAAGTTTACAAATTGGTCCTCATGAATGACTTTGATGGTTTTTATGAGTTAAATGGGTTTTTATACATCTATCAAGAATTTTGGAAGTATAAGTTTGTATTTAAGAAGTGATAATTAGTTTTACATCATGATTAAAGTTTTGAAGTGTTAATTTCTAATCTTGAAGAATGAAGGGTTAATAATAAGTCTTTTGGAAACTTGATTGTTGATTAAACATTGTTAGAGCTTCCAAACTTTTACCCAAGCTCTCTTAGGATAATTGGTGTTTTGTGGTTAATGGAATACCAAGTTGGTGGTATTTGGAATGAAGTAGAGACTTGAGGAGACTCTTGGCATGTAGAAGTCAAGTGAGTTTGTATGAGAAGTGTTCTAATAGGATAAATGTATTTTGTTATGGATTTAGGTGTTGGAGATTGTGCCCTAGGGCCAATCATTTTATGTATATGTTTTGAACATATTGATTAATTTATGGAGATAAATTATGTTGTTATCATATTATTAGCATGTTTACTATGATAGCGTCCTTGATTAATTATGAGATAATTAATCTAAATCCGTCCCTGGTCGATTATTCTCGAGGGAGCGAGAAAAAACTAAGACCAGCATGACCTTGGTGTATGGAGAAGCATGCACTAGATGCTTTACGAGAGTCATGGTGCAATTATGTAAAGGGTTACAAGTTGCTGGACTGACCCGGAGAGTCCTGCATGGGTTTAGTCATTAGCTAGTCTCTCATGTACGCTGTCACGATGCCTTAGACTTGAGGTCTTGACTATTCTGGCGTTGTAGTTGTCAAACTTTGGCCTAGTCTAACGTTGCTCGTAGCAGGGTAGCCATAAGGGCTAGGTACAGGTTTGGTTGATTGCAGTGCTAAGGAATGTGGTTGACCAAGATGGGATTTTGTCCCTCATAAAGATGAGAGATATCTAACTGGCGCCCTCGATGAGTTTGTCCAAGGAAAGAGTGGCCACTCAGTAGATTGGGGCTAACTCAGGAAATCGAGAAAGTTGAGGTTTGGATTAAGGATAATTTTCCCGTGCCTTATCCAGAACCAAGATATCGTGTGACAATAGGGTCTATGACAAGGTGGTACTAAGGTTAAATCGGTCTTTTTGATAAAACGATAACTCACGTGTTTTGGGTAGTCGTGATGGCTTGCTAGAGTCCGCTCTCGACTTGTGAGTCATAGGGATGGCTTGCTGCCAACTTTACGTGAGGCCTGTTGGGTCACACATGAGCAGGATCTGGACACCGCTTAAAGGGACACGAATTAGGGTTAATTCGTGAGTCACTCCGGTGACACAATTTAAGACATAGCTAAATGTCTGGGACATAAAGTCTTGTCTTAAATAAAATCTACGGTTGAGATATTTAAATTTGTGGGACAAGTTTAAATATATTAATTGTTAAATAGTTAATTGGATTAATCTATTTACAATTATAATATTAGGGAATAATAAATTAAATAAGGTTCCTAAAAGTTAGGAGATTATTGATTTATTAAATTCACTAATATTAAGATAAATAGGATAGAGGGTGGCGCCTCTTTAGGATTGATTTTAATTAATGGAAATGTTTCGTTAATTAAAGTCATGAATTTGAATTCAAGATTTGATCTAGATTTCAAGATTCAAAATTTGAATTAAAGATATTAGAGTAATATTTTAATTCAAAATCATTCGAAGATATAATAAGTTGGTTATAACTTCCTAAGAGTTAGGAATGTTATTTTGATTTATTAAATTCCTTAAAAATAGAGGGGGATAGGCGCATGGCTTGTGGGACCAAGGAGGAAGATTTGATCTTCCATTTTGATTCTCAAAGATTGCATTTTGAATTCAATTAAGATATTAAGGTAATATTTTAATTAAGAATTCAAGTCCTAAAATTATAATATTATTGTAATCTTATAATTTTATAATTTGATAATCCTATAATTTAGGGATTCCCTAATTATAATTATCAAAATTCCCCAACTCTATAAATAGGGCCTAGAAGTCGACTTGGGCAACCCTAGTTCACTAAGTGAATTTTGCTTTCTTCTTTTGTGAGACAAGAGAGAGAATTTCGCACAACCTTAAGCCTAGAGAGAGAAAGTCGATTTTCTCTAAGAGTGAGGGAGAATTCGACTTGTCCATATAGCTAGGGTTTTGAGAAGAGAAAAACAAGAAGGTGTTCTTGTGGTTGCGCCACCATCCTCTTAAGTTCCAAGAATTGTTCTTGAATTTTAAGAGCCGTAGATTGAGTTCCCAAGTTCTTTTGGAGAAAAGAACTGAAGGCTAGCACCTTGGTGCCACTAAACTGCTCGTGTGGGTTACTGGCAGAGGAAGGACGCTTCGTGTGGACTTCTCTGAATTGCACCATTCAACCGGACCAATTGAATCTCTTGAGGTATACCACTAACGTTACCAGTTTAAATTCATCTAGCGGATCCGTAGGGAAATCACTTTTGTTTTTGCGCCATGTTTTTAATTAATTTTAATTTTCCGCTTCCGCTGCGCGCGCCGTGATTTCCCAACATTAGGTACCCCGCATTTGTCACAAGCTTGAGGGTAGTGTGTTAACTAGAGGAGTTCTAGGTCATTGAGTGTGACCTTCAGGTGAGTATCCTTTCTATCCTAGAACTTGTTTTATCATGCCTATGTGATATGTTTGATGCATATGGTTTTTTAGGCAAGGTTAAAGACTTTATAAATGCATACATATGTATATATATGTTTGAAGGTTGATTTGAGATTTGATGAGTTTATAAGATAATGTTTGATTTAAATGATGATGAAGATGAGCTTGATATTGTTTAGAAAATGTTTTTGGCTGGTTGGGTGAATCGTTTGTTCTTTTGTTATGGGTACCAATTGGGCTTTCGGTCCCGGAGTCACACCATCCGTTGGCCAGGATGTGATGTGGGCATGGATCTAGGCTTTCGGGGACGTGCCGGAGTGGCATGGTTCTAGGCTTTCGGGGTCGTGCCACGGGTAGACCGTCTCCAACCCTTGAGGTGGGGAGTCTATTCGTTCTCGCGTGATAGGCCATTTGCAGGACCTTCAATTTCACTCACCAGTAACGGGGGCGCCACCCATGGGTTTTATGATTAAATGTATTTCAAGTTTGTGGAAGTTTTTGGTTTTAGTTACATGATTTGAAGTTTTTTTTGAAACCTTCACTAAATATGCAAGTACATAATATATATGAGTTTTGATTGATGATTAATACTTTGAGGATTAATTACGCTATGATGTTTAACTATGAAAAGAAGTTCACAAGATATGTTCAATTCTTTATATTTGTACTTGAGATACGCAAGCATCTTTGTTTTAAAATTGGTGGAGATACCTTGCCCTCCACAACTAGGATAGGTTGGATTACTCACTGAGTCTTTCAACTCACCCTTTTATATGTTTACCATTTTCAGCTCCAGGTTTACAGGATCAGCCTTCCGATGCCGAGTAGATAGACCGGCCTCTTTTGAAGTCCCACATATTTGTCCATGTGGGTGGTTCAACTTATATATATATATTTCTTGATGTACTTATATTTTGTACTTGACTCTAGAATAGCTCCGTTGGACCACAGTTAGGGCAATATGATATTATGTGTTTTTGGGCTGATATGTCATGAGGGCAGAGCTCTCCATATGTTTATATTGATTTTTGATGAGAGCGGAGCTCTATCTTGTACTGATACTGCTGAACAGGTTGTTTATGTTGTATGGACCCTTCCACTTACAAGGGATACCATGCCGTAATTTCTATAACGGTCACTACATGTTTATATGTGAAGTTGTGTTTTCGGTCAGGGAAATGATGAACCTAGGCTTACGGGTCATGGGGTTACTACGTATGGTCCGTGCCGGTCACATATCCCATTAGGGGGTCATGACAAAAGCTATTGCAAATATGGTTGGAGAAAATTCCAGCCATGATGTTATCTGTGACAATGAAGGAAGCAAGCAGTTCGAGTTGGCCTCTATGGTGACACTACTCATCAAACAGGAGATGGGCAAATTTCTGAAAGGAAAACAACCAGAAGAGCATGTGAGTTATGCAAATCAGGTTGATTTTGCAGGTAATACCATCATTGATTCCTCTATTGATTTTTACTTACCTCTAGATTGTGATTCTTGGATATTAGACACAGGTGCCTCGGCACATATGAGTTTTAAATCAAATAATATGCAGCATGTTAAGAAAATTACACCTCCTATAAAAATCTATTTACCAGATTCTACTAGCAAGCTAGTTACTTAAACAGGTCAAGTGATTCTTCACCCGAATTTGAGCTTAAAACGTGTGCTGTTTATTCCCAGTTTTTAAGTTCAATCTGTTATCTGTTAACACATTAGTTAAGGAGACTAATTTGAGCTTTATTTTTCTTGATCATTACTATATTTTACAGGATCGGAAGAGTAAGGATGTGATTGTTGTGGCTGCTGTTAGGAAAAATCTATATATACTTAATCCTAGTTCCTTTGATCCTCTTGTAATCAAAAGAGTCTTAGTTGCCTATGACTCTAGTTTAAATATTTTTAATATAGCTGCAGTTTCTTGTAATGTTTCTACTTCCAATAATAAAAAGTCTCATATTTATGATATTGTTTGGCACCAAAGGCTTGGACATTGTCCCTTATCTACATTGTCTAAAATATCTGATTTGAACTGTGATAAAAGTAATGAGTCCTTTATTTGTGATGTTTGCCACTTTGCTAAACAACAAAGGTTACCCTTTCCCAAAAGCCATACTAGATCCCATAACATCCTAGAGCTTATTCATGTTGATTTATGGGGTCCTTATGCCATACCTAGCTTAAATAATGCCCACTACATCCTAACCATTGTTGATGACCATAGTAGGGTGACCTGGACTTTTCTTCTTAAAAATAAGACCCAAGTGCCTCAAACCATAAAAACCTTTCTCACCCAAACTAAGACCCAATATGGGAAGCAAGTAAAAATTATAAGAACAGATAATGGGACAGAGTTTGTCAACAATACATGTCAAGAATTCTTCACCAAAATGGGAATTGTACACCATAGAACCTGTGCATATACCCCCCAATAAAATGGGATTGTTGAAAGAAAGCATAAGCATCTACTTGAAGTAGCAAGAAGCCTAATGTTTCAGGCCAATTTACCAAAAAAGTTTTGGGGACAAAGTATACTTACTGCCACACATATTATAAATAAATTACTTACTGCTGTCCTAAATTGGAAATCCCCTTTTGAAGCCTTCCATGGTCACCCTCCATCATATTCCTCTCTCAAACACTTTGGATGTTTATGCTATGCAGCAAACACTAACCCACACAAGGATAAATTTACAGAAAGAGCACACAAGTGTATATTTGTTGGCTATGTCATAGGTCAAAAAGGATATAAAGTATATGATTTAGTAAGTCATAAAGTTTTTGTAAGCCGTGATGTCAAATTTTATGAAGAAATTTTCCCTTTTTCCTCTACTTCTAATTCAACAGATGTCAATGTATTGCCTACTTCCATTTACATTGATGAACCATACCCCCATATATTACTGTCCCACACACTCCCTTAACAGAATTTGAGGACAATGTTACTGTTTCTGAAATTATTCCAGGTACACCAGATTCTCTAACTGTTGCCACATCACCCACATCCGCTAGCTCAACTGGTTATGTTAACAATACAGGTAATAATTCTCCTCTTTCTGTCTCTACTCTTCCAGCTAAAAATATTCTAGAGTCAGCACACGTGTTAAACACCGCTAAATGATTATGTAACTAACCTATCTTTAAATGATACTTCTTTATTTGCCTTCAATTCTGAACATGCTACTTTTATGACAAATGTGTCTAAACTTCAAGAACCCCCATACCTATAGGCAAGCTATAAAAAAACAAGAATGGATAGATGCCATGAATACTGAACTAAAAGCCTTAGAAGATAATGAAACTTGGGTACTCACAGAACTACCACAAGGGAAAAAGGCCATAGGATCGAAATGGGTCTATAAAATTAAAACCAAGGCTGATGGGAGCATTGATAGATATAAATGATGGAGATTGTGCCCTAGGCCAATCATTTTATATATATATGTTTGTTTGAACATATTATTTTGATTAATTTATAGATGATAAATTATGTCGTTATCATATTATTAGCATGTTTACTGTGATAACAGTCCTTGATTAATTATGTGATAATTAGTCTAAACTGTCCCTGGTCGATCATTCTCGTGGGAACGTCAATGAACCAAGACCAGCATGACCTCGGTGTATAGAGATACATGCATGTGATGCTTCTCGAGAGTCATGGTGCAATTATGTAATGGGTTACAAATTGATGGACCAACCCGGAGAGTCCTGCATGGATTTAATCATAAGCTAGTCTCTCCTGTACACCTGTCACGATGCCCTTAGACCTGAGGTCTTGACTAGGTACGGGTTTGGTTGTTTACCGTGCTGAGGAATGTGGTTGACCAAGAAGGAATTTTGTGCCTCATTAAGATGTAGATATTTGACTAGGCCCCTCGATGAGTCTGTCTAAGGAATGTGTGGCCACACAGGGAAATGGGACTAACTCAAGGAATCGAGAAAGTTGTGGTTTGGAATAAGGATGATTTTCCCATGCCTGATCCATGACCAAAATATTGTGTGACAATAGGGATTATGACAAGGTTGTACTAAGGTTAAATCAGTTTTGTTAAAACGATAACTCACGTGTTTTGGGTAGTCGTGATGGTTTACTAGAGTCCGCTCTCGACTTGTGAGTCATAGAGATGGCTTGCTGCCAACTTCACGTGAGGCCTGCTGGGTCACACACGAGGAGGATCAAGATACCGTAATGAGACACGAATTAGGGTTAATTCATGAGTCACTTTAGTGACACAATTTAAGACATAGTTGAATGTCTTAGGACATGAAGTCTTGTCTTAAATAATATCTACGTTTATGATATTTAAATTTGTTAGACAAGTTTAAATATATTAATTGTTAAATAGTTAATTTGATTAATCTATTTACAATTAAATTCTTGTTTGAAATATTAGGGAATAATAAATTAAAGGCTTAAGTGCACTTTTGGTCCCATAACTATGACAAAGGTTTCATTTTGGTCCCATAACTTTTTTTGTTGCAATTTTGGTCCCATAACTTCTCAAAAGGTTCCACCGTTAGTCCCTTGATGAATTCCATCCATATTTAACCGTTAAGTATGACGTGACATAGTGACTAGGATCATGATGTGGCAAAATAAGATGAAATGGACTGAAAACTTATCTATACCCAACCACAATATATACAAAGAGTGGTACTTCCTCTTCCTCGTTCCGCTTTCTGATTTGCCGTCGCCGCTGCTTTGGTCGTTCGACTCTGGCTGAGGATCCCATCGACTTCGTCGATGCCTTCTGCTTGAAGTCTCTTCTTCCCCACCAGATTGGTCCCTGTTAGTACCACTCTTTGTATATATGGTGGTTGGGTATAGATAAGTTTTTAATATGTTGCATATAGTTCCTATTTCAGTCCACTTCATCTTATTTTGCCACATCATGATCCTAGTTACTATGTCACGTCATACTTAATGGCTAAATATGGATGGAATTCACCAAGGGACTAACGGTGGAACCTTTTGAGAAGTTATGGGACCAAAATTGCAACAAAAAAAGTTATGGGACCAAAATGAAACCTTTGTCATAGTTATGGGACCAAAAGTGCACTTAAGCCTAAATTAAATAGGCTTCCTAAAAGTTAGGGGATTATTGATTTATTAAATTCTCAAATATTAGGATAACAAGGCTTGAGGGTGGCGCCTCATGCTTCTTGATTTTGATTAATGAAAATGTTTTGTTAATTAGAATCAATATTTGAGTTTGAATTCAAGATTCAAATTTTGAATTAAGATATTAGGGTAATATTTTAATTCAATATTGTTAGGGAATTAATAATTTGGTTATAACTTCCAAAGAGTTAGGGTTGTTATTTTGATTTCTTAAATTCCTTAAAAATAAGGAGGGAGATGGCGCATTTCTTGTGGGGCCAAGTGCAAGATTTGATCTTGCATTTTGAATCTCAAGATTGCATTTTGAATTCAAATTAAGATATTAATGTAATATTTTAATTAAGAATTCAAGTCCTAAATTATAATATTAATGTAATCTTATAATTTTCTAATTGGATAATTCACTAATTTAAGGATTCCCTAATTATAATTATCAATTCCCTAATTTCAAGAGTAACTCTATAAATACCAAAAGGGCCAAGTCGACTTGCCTCATTCATTCAAGTGGAGAGAGAAATTTTGATTTACCCTAATTTAGAGAGAGAAAGTTGACTTTCTCAAGAGAGAGAGAAACTTCGACTTAAACCCTAATATTTTAGGGCTTGAGTGTGATCAAGAATAGTTCTTGGTCTTTTGTGCGCCACTTTTCTTGGGTTTCAAGAATTGTTCTTGAACATTCAAGAACCTTAGATTGGGTTCCCTGCATTCTCTTGGAGAAGAGAAGGAGGCTAGCACCTGGGTATCTGCCAAACTGCTCGTGTGGATCATCGGCAGAGGAAGGACATGTTTTTTTTTTTCCGCTGCGCTCGCTCTATAATTCTCCAACTGTGGTATCAGAGCCACGCTAATCTTGTGTTTATTCTAGTTTTTGTGATATACATGAGATGTATGTTTGAGTGTTTACCGCTTTCATTCGTATGCTTGAATTTTGCGACAATCCACCACATGAGTTTTTCGAACCCTATATAAACAATTGGTGCAAATTTATGTATTTGATACATAAGGAAATCAATATGACTGGTTTAAAAAATTTTCTTGGAATTTTAGGTCTTGGTCGAACCCTATATATATTTTTTTCATTAAAATTGTTTTGATTATAATATTGTGGGGTGGCTGAAAATTTTAAAATTATGAATTTATAAATTTTTGGGTCAATAATTCGAATTCTTGAATATGATTCTTGAAATTATGAAGGCAAGACTTAATTTTAATATCTACGTTTATGATATTTAAAATTTTAAAATTATGAATTTATAATTTTTTTTTCTTGCAAGACTTAATTTTTCAAGAAGGCATTTTAAATTGCACAAAACCTAATTGAACACAAATAAAATCGTTTTTTTTGGTGTGTTGTATGATAGCCGTGTATATATATTTAAGTATGGTAATTGTTCATGTATGAGTATGGTGTTGGATATGGCTCTAGGTATTTTTGGTAAATACGGCCTGCGTGTCGTCTCCCTAAATTCTGGATGTAATTTTATTTTCTTTTCACGTCAATGTAAATGAGGTTTCCCAATGTAATTTTATTTTTCCTTTTAGAAAAATTCTCACATTGGCTTGAGGGAATTTATGGTAGATGAGCCATATCTAAGCACGGTTATATTTTTTCATGTAGTATTTTGTATGAGATGCAAATTGACGCTAGATGTATGTTTAAGAGTGCGATTTTAACATGCAAATTTTTTATTTTTACGCACAACCACGTATACGATACGAGCGTAGGATTTTGAATGAGATACAAAATTCGTGCATGTGTTTATATGTATGTGATACATGGGGATAAACACTTGGCACACTCGTTTAATTTTAAAATTAGATTTAAAATTGAACCAAAATTTATTTTAAATTGAACCCTTTTAAAATCTTAAGTTTTAATGCCGTCAATAAAACAACCCTGTTAAAATCTTGATCATTGTGGAGCGGTGATAGCCCAAGCTACACGTATCTACTTTTATCTTGAGGAGACACGGGTGAATGGAATTTTCAACGTGATGCCTTATTGAAATCTTAGTTTATTGAATGCGGTGATAGCCCAAGCTACACATGTTTAATGGGCCTTGATGATATAGGGTTGGGCTTTTCCCTCATTGTTTTGAATTTGACCATTCACGAGTTTTATTGTGTGACTTAATGGGGTTATCAAATCGGATTTGGACCTCAAGGCATTAGGTGGGATAAACATGTCATAATAAGTATCATACGATGATACAGTCCCATAAAGATCTAAGAGTCACATGTGATGTGATTGGTAAAGAGTTACCTACCTAAATAACCTAAGGGTGCATGATCGCCCAAGCGACGGTAAACTTTGGTGAAATATGGATCTTAGCCACTAATAATAATTTTGCTAGGTTTTATAAAATGGTGGACCTTTTTTTGCTAATTAACTTTCATATCTTAATTGTAGAATCAATGGCAAACAATAGTTCAGCGTTATCACTGCGATGTATCATTGAGAAGGATAAGTTGAATGGGACAAATTTCCTTGATTGGTTTCGAAATTTGAGAATTGTTCTCACCCAAGAAAGGAAGTTTTATGTCCTAGAAAACCGTCCCCCTAGAGAGCCTGCCAACGACGCTCCAAGAGCTCAATGAACTGTTTATGAGAAGCACTTCAATGACTCTGTGGACGTCGCTTGCCTGATGCTAGCCACAATGGTTCCCGAGTTGCAAAAGAACTTGGAAAACTTGACGGCTTATGAGATGGTCACGCATCTCAGGGAAATGTTCCAGCAGCAGGCTAGGCAAGAGAGGTATGAGACCACTAAGACTCTACACTCTTGCAAGATGGCTGAAGGTGCATCCGTGAGTACCCACGTCTTGAAGATGAAGGGGTACATAGATCACCTTAGTAGGCTGGGATTTCCCATTACCTCAGAGCTTGCGACGGATTTGATCCTGAACTCGCTACCTAGAAGTTATGACTAGTTTGTCATGAACTTCAACATGAATGGAATGGAGAAATCGGTTTCTGAACTGCATGGGATGCTCAAGACTGTTGAGGCATCCATCAAAAAGGCGCCTAGCACAATCTTGATGGTTTAGAAAGACCAGGGGAAAGGGAAGGGCAAAGGAAAGAGGAAGGGTAAACCCTTGGCTGGTGAGACCAAGCCAGTGGCCAAGCCTAACCCGCAATCTGCCAAGAAGGCAAAGCCCTCCAAGGATGTGATTTGCTTTTTCTGCCAAAAGCCTGGACATTGGAAGAGGAATTGCAAATTGTATATGGAAGATCTAAAGAACAAGAAGAAGAGCGAGGCCTCTACTTCAGGTATCTTTGTTATAAATGTTTATTTTTCTACTTTAACCACATGGGTATTAGATACAGCATGTGGTTCTCACATTTGTACAAATGTGAAGGGTCTTAGAGACAGTAGGAAGCTGGACAGAAGCGAGGTGGACCTGCGTGTGGGCAATGGAGCAAGGGTTGCTGTTGTTGTTGTGGGAACATACGAGCTTGTTTTCTCCTCTGGGCTTGTTTTTATTTTAAATAATTGTTATTATGTACCTTCATTAAGTTCGAACATTATCTCCCTTTCTTATTTGGATAAGGAAGGTTTTACATGTGTAAACGGTAATGGAAGGTGTTCAATTTATAAAGATGATGTTTTATTTGCTTATGGTGATTTGCAAGATAATCATTACATCTTAAAATTAGAACGACAACACGATAACAATATTTATAACATTGATACGAAAAGGATTAAGATTAATGAATCGAATCCTACATACCTTTGGCATTGTCGTTTAGGCCATATAAACGAGAAACGCCTAGAGAAGCTCCATAAAGATGGACTTCTAAGTTCATTTGATTTTGAATCATATGATACTTGCGAATCTTGTTTACTTGGTAAGATGACGAAGGCGCCCTTCACTGGGCACAGTGAGAGAGCACCTGACTTATTGGGAATTATACATAGTGATGTATGTGGACCCATGAGTACTCAAGCTAGAGGTGGTTACTCATACTTCATAACGTTCACTAACGACTTCAGTAGGTTTGACTATGTCTACCTAATGAAGCACACTTAATCGTGTTCCGTCTAAGACAATAGAGAAGACACCATATGAGATATGGACTAGGAAGAGGCCCAGTTTGTCTTACCTCAAGGTTTGGGGATGTGAAGATTATGTTAAGCAACAGCCTAACGATAAACTGTCTCCCAAATCTCTTAAGTGTTTATTTGTGGGATACCCCAAGGAAACAAGGGCGTATTATGTCTACTACCCATCTGACAACAAAGTGTTTGTAGTCAGAAATGGATTCTTTCTAGAAAAGGATTTTGTCTCCAAAAGAGACAGTGGCAGTAAGATAGATCTTGAAGAGGTTCAAGATCCACAAGACACTCTAGAGGCGCAGACGGAAACTAGAGAAGAGCCACAAGACATTGTGGAAGCTCCTCTAGTAGCACAAGGACCACGAAGGTCTGATAGAACACGTTCTCAACCTCAAAGATATGGATTTTTGATGACTGAGAACAAGGATGTGTTGCTCATGGACCGTGGTGAGCCGACCACCTATCAAGAAGCCAACTCTGAGAAATGGGTTGAAGCCATGAAGGCAGAGATGCAATCCATGTACGACAATAAGGTATGGACCTTAGTCGTTCCACCTGAAGGTGTAAAAGCCGTAGGGTGCAAGTGGGTTTTCAAGGAGAAAACCGACATGGATGACAACGTCAATGTCTTCAAGGTCAGGCTAGTTGCAAAGGGGTTCACTCAACGTCATGGTATTGACTATGATGAAACGTTTTCCCCAGTTGCAATGGCCAAGTCCATTAGGATCCTCCTTGCCATAGCCGCATATTATGACTATGAGATATGGCAAATGGATGTCAAAACAACATTCCTTAATGGAAGGCTGCCCGAGGATGTGTACATGACACAACCTGAGGGGTTTGTATGTCCAGAGGGACCAGAGAAGGTGTGCAAGCTTCAAAGATCCATTTATGGATTGAAGCAAGCATCCCGGAGTTCGAATCATCTTTTTGATGAGGTAGTCAAAGAGTTTGGCTTCTTACAAAACCCTGATGAGCCTTGTGTTTACAAGAAGGTTAGTGGGAACACAATTGTGTTCTTGGTGCTTTATGTCGATGACATATTGCTCATTGGAAATGATGTTCCTACCTTGGATATTGTGAAATCTTGGTTGGGAAAATCATTCTCAATGAAGGACTTAGGAGAAGCTGCCTATATTCTAGGCATCAAGATCTATAGAGATAGATCTCGAAGGCTTCTAGGATTAAGTCAGAGTACATACTTGGATAAGGTACTGAAACGGTTCAGTATGCAAGATTCCAAGATGGGATTCATACCGATGAATCATGGTTTAGTCCTGAGCAAGAATCAGTCTCCCAAGACACTTGATGAGCGAGGGCGCCTGAGTGGCATCCCTTATGCTTCGGCAATTGGATCCATCATGAATGTTATGCTGTGTACTCGACCCGATGTGTCGTTTGCCCTAAGTATGACGAGCCGGTTCCAACAAGACCCTGGTGAGAATCATTGGACCGCTGTCAAACACATCCTTAAGTACTTGAGAAGGACTAAGGATGAATTCTTGGTTTATGGTGGAACTGATGAAGAGCTATGTGTAATTGGTTACACAGATGCCAGTTTCCAAACCGACCAAGATGACTTTAAATCGCAGTCTGGATACGTGTTTCTCCCGAACGGTGGCAGCGTGAGTTGGAAGAGTTCCAAGCAAAGCACGATTGCTGATTCTACAACGGAGTCTGAGTATATAACAGCATCAGATGCAGCAAAGGAGGCTGTGTGGATTAGGAAGTTCATTGCTGAGCTTGGAGTGGTTCCGACCATTGCTGATCCTATAACCTTGTATTGTGACAATAATGGTGCTATTGCACAAGCCAAGGAGCCCCGGCCCCACCAAAGGACCAAACATATACTCAGGCGTTATCACCTTGTCAGAGAGATTGTTGACAGAGGAGATATCAAGATATGCAAAGTAGCAGACGAGGATAATGTTGTCTATCCTCTTACGAAACCTCTTGCGCGGGTCATACATGAACGCCATGTAACGTCGATAGGGATTAGACACATTGATCAATGTACCTAGTGTAGGAACAGTTTGATTAATGATTTTACCTAGAGCAAGTGGGAGTTTGATGGAGATTGTGCCCTAGGGCCAATGATTTTATATATATATATGTTTGTTTGAACATATTATTTTGATTAATTTATAGATGATAAATTATGTCGTTATCATATTATTAGCATGTTTACTGTGATAACAGTCCTTGATTAATTATGTGATAATTAGTCTAAACTGTCGCTGGTCGATCATTCTCGTGGAAACGTGAATGAACCAAGACCAGCATGACCTCGATGTATAGAGATACACGCATGTGATGCTTCTCGAGAGTCATGGTGCAACTATGTAATGGGTTACAAATTGCTGGACCGACCCGGAGAGTCCTGCATGGGTTTAATCATAAGCTAGTCTCTCCTGTACACCTGTCACGATGCCCTTAGACCTGAGGTCTAGACTATTCCGGGGTTGTAGATGTCGAACTTTAGCCTAGTCCAACGTTGCCCGTAATAGAGTAGCCATACAGGCTAGGTACGGGTTTGGTTCTTTACCGTGCTGAGGAATGTGGGTTGACCAAGAAGGAGTTTTGTCCCTCATTAAGATGAGAGATATTTGACTGGGCCCCTCGATGAGTCTATCCAAGGAATGTGTGGCCACACAGGGAAATGGGACTAACTCAAGGAATCGAGAAAGTTGTGGTTTGGAATAAGGATGATTTTCCCATGTCTTATCCATGACCAAAATATCGTGTGACAATAGGGATTATGACAAGGTGGTACTAAGGTTAAATCGGTTTTGTTAAAACGATAACTCACATGTTTTGGGTAGTCGTGATGGCTTGCTAGAGTCCGCTCTCAACTTGTTAGTCATAGAGATGGCTTGCTGCCAACTTCACGTGAGGCCTGCTGGGTCACACACGAGGAGGATCAAGATACCGTAATGGGACACGAATTAGGATCAACTAGTGACACGATTTAAGACATAGTTGAATGTCTTAGGACATGAAGTCTTGGCTTAAATAATATCTACGTTTATGATATTTACATTTGTTAGACAAGTTTAAATATATTAATTGTTAAATAGTTAATTTGATTAATCTATTTACAATTAAATTCTTTTTTAAAATATTAGGGAATAATAAATTAAATAAGCTTCCTAAAAGTTAGGGGATTATTAATTTATTAAATTCTCAAATATTAGGATAACAAGGCTTGAGGGTGGCGCCTCATGCTTTTTGATTTTAATTAATGAAAATGTTTTGTTAATTAGAATCAAGATTTGAATTTGAATTCCAGATTCAAATTTTGAATTAAGATATTAGGGTAATATTTTAATTCAATATTGTTAGGGAATTAATAAGTTGGTCATAACTTCCTAAGAGTTAGGGTTGTTATTTTGATTTATTAAATTCCTTAAAAATAAAGAGGGAGATGGTCCTAAATTAAGATTGCATTTTGAATTCAAATTAAGATATTAATGTAATATTTTAATTAAGAATTCAAGTCCTAAATTATAATATTAATGTAATCTTATAATTTTCTAATTTGATAATTCACTAATTTAGGGATTCCCTAATTATAATTATCAATTCCCTAATTTCAAGAGTAACTCTATAAATACCAAAAGGGCCAAGTCGAATTGCCTCATTCATTCAAGTGGAGAGAGAAATTTCGATTTACCCTAATTTAGAGAGAGAAAGTAGGGCTTGAGTGTGATCAAGAATAGTTCTTGGTCTTTTGTGCGCCACTTTTCTTGGAGGTTCAAGAATTTTTCTTGAACATTCAAGAACCGTAGATTGGGTTCCCTGCATTCTCTTGGAGAAGAGAAGGAGGCTAGCACCTGGGTATCTGCCAAACTGCTCGTGTGGATCACCGGCAGAAGAAGGACACGTTCCAGTGGACTTCTCGGATTTGTAAGTTCAAAGCTACCGATTGATTTTTAGGTATACCTCTTCTCTTACTAGAATAAATGCAATTAGTGGATCCTAGAAGGGAATTATAGAGTATACGCTTTTAATGTTTTTTTGTTTTTTCCGCTGCGCTCGCTCTATAATTCTCCAACAATAAAGCCTGTTTGGTGGCAAAAGGCTATAATCAAGTGGCTGGGATAGATTCTTTGGATAGTTTTTCTCCAATAGCTAAAGTAGTGACAGTGATACTTTTCTTTGCTATTGCTACTAGTAATGGATGGGGGATTCATCAACTAGATATTAACAATGCTTTTGTGCATGGTTACCTTAAGGAAGAGGTATATTTGCAACCACTTGAAGGGTACATTAAGGCAAAAAGGGGTGAAGTTTGTAAATTAAAAAGGTCTTTATATGGTTTGAAGCAAGCCTCTAGGGAGTGGAACTCAGAGTTTACTGCACAAATAGTCAATTATGGGTTCAAACAGTCTCAAAATTATTATTCTTTGTTTACTATGACAACTCCTAGAGGTTTTATGGCTTTGATTGTTTATATGGATGATGTTCTTATCACTGGATGTAGTGAATCTGATATAGTGCAGGTTAAGGAGTTCCTTGACTCAATTTTTACCATCAAAGACCTTGGATATGCTTGGTATTTTCTTGGTGTAGAAATATCGAGAAGTCCAGAAGGTACTTTTCTATGCCAAAGAAAATAAATTTCTGACATTATCATGGACACACACCTTCATGAAGCTGCTGTCGTGGATGTACCACTTGCCAAGGGACACAAGTTCCAAATAGACTCACCTCTCCTTGAAGATGCAGAACAGTATAGAAGATTGATAGGTAGACTATTGTATCTCAATCTTACTAGGCCAGACATTGTGCATTCAGTTCAGCAACTAAGTCAATATGTTCATGAGCCACGGGATACTCATATGCAAGCTGCCCTACATTTTGTCAGGTATCTCAAAGGCACTACTTCTCTTGGGTTATTATATTCTGCATCTTCACCTTTTACATTAGAAGCCTATTGTGATAGTGATTGGGCTTCTTATCCTATTACTCGAAGATCACTTAGTGGTTATTGTATTTTCTAGGGAGCTAATCCAATTTCTTAGAAAACAAAAAAGCAATCTACAGTCTCAAGGTTGTCTTGTGAAGCCGAGTATAGAAGTATGGAAAATACTGTATGTGAATTACAATGGGTTACTTATTTAGTTAAAGATTTTGAAATTGAAATACCAAAACCCATTGCCTTATGGTGTGATAACAAATCAGCCCTACATATAGTAGCCAATCCTGTTTATCTTGAAAGGACAAAGAATATAGAGATTGATTGCCATTTGATTTGAGAAAAATGTAAAGAAGGGTTTATTTCACCTCAACACATCCCAACACAACTCCAAGTAGCTGACATCTTCACCAAGTCTTGGGCTCGGCCTCAGTTTAGCTCTCTTGTGTCCAAGTTGAGCCTTGTTTCTCAACTATTGCCAACTTGAGGAGGGGATGTTAAGTTTCTATGTATATTTTGTATTATTTGCTTGTTTCAGGGACTTATGTGCATAGCTGTTATTCTTTTTGGGTGTATTTTGTAATTAGCTCTTTTGTTATTTTGTAGGCCTAGCTGTACAGTTTCTAGATTTTTCTTCTGTAGAATTAGTCATTCTTTGGACCAATGAGGGTTACCCATCTATCCTCATTTAAGTGTATATATATCTCAAGGAATGATGGAATACACACTGAATTATTCAACATTTACCCTATTGTCTGATAGTCCTTTTGACAAATCCATAGCTTCACTTTCACTATGTCTCTTCTCATAAAGCTTGCAAGCCAATGTCCTTCTCCATTCCTTCTCTCTTGTCACCACCACCTTTGAATTTGAACAAAAAGGATTTGGCTTCTTCACTTCCCATTCCCAATTTTTTTTTGGAGTCCCAAAATATTCTGCGTCATCAATAATTTCTTCGCCATCAATTTTATTTTGGTGTTGTTAATATTATTATGATACCCTAATTCCACTTTGGATCTACTAATTCCCAGTCTGCCATTTGTCTCCTCTTCTGCAATTTCCACCTTATCATCAGTTTCGTCTTCTTCTTTTATGGTGGGACCCACACGAGAGCCCTGTGAATCTGAACAAAATTCCTTCAGAAATTCAATGATCGGTGCTCGAAACATGCTCAAATACGCTCGAAACTCGTTGAGGAATCCGATTCCGACGTCGTTTGAGGAATTTTGCGAAACGAAGAGAAGAAAACTGATTTTTTATTTATAAGTAACAAAGAGTACAATTAAAAGAGAAAGAGCTAACAGTAAGTGGGAACATGAAAGGAACAAAGAAAATTGATTTGAGGATTAGGGAAGATGGGTTCAAATGGATTTTAGTTTCTTTTAAAGAAAATTATTATTTAACCCTTGTTGAGGTGACACTTAACAGATTAAATAAACAAAAATTTATCATAAGGGTGCTATTTGCACCTAATTGAAAACTGAGGGGTTCTATTTGCACATATTAAAAACTCAGGGGTGTTATGTGCACCGGATCTAAAACTTAGAGGGTGGCTATGTATTTTGGCCTTAAACTTATATAGTATTTTACTTTAACCTGCCGCCCAACGTTAGCTCATATATATCATATATCACCATTGTCACTAACTAGTGTTAGGTTATATAATATGTAGACACTATAATGATTATTCTATTATATTGTTTGATATTTAAAGTAATTTATAAACCCGAGTATGAAGTGTTTCCCCACCCCCTCCAAAAGAAAAAATAGAGATTTTTTAGATATTAAAACATAGATTTAATTTAAGATAGATATCAATTATATATAGTTAATTGTACGCTGAATGACCGCTGAGCCAAAATGGTGAAACATTATTTAGTTAATTGATCATAACCATCACATACACCCATTTCATTTTAATTTTTGTGAAACTTGACCAACCCATATTCAGATTAGTGTTACGTTGTCGATTTTCCATTTGCATCGGAATAATTTGGTTGACTATATACATATATATATAATCCCTTGTCTATATGTAGTTGTAGAAGAGCCTTAGAGGACATGCCATGGTTGGAAATAATGAAACATTATTAATTATATATTTCATTACATGATATATCTGAAGAGAGAAGCATGTATGGCAGCCTCCCCCTATCAGGATGCGCACAACACACATCTCAAGACTTTAATATCCCTATCTAATAGTTAGCGAGGGAGGGATGGCAGTTCTTTTGCACCCGCCCTCCTAGAATAACCCAATTAAAAAAAGCTCACCAAACTCAAAAAGTAGACAAGAAAAGCATGACTGAAACATAGGATGGGATGTGGACGTCAGTGATGAATGAAATACATGGCTTTTAGCGCTACCCACCTTATCATTCAACCAACTATATATTTTTATAATGTATATAAATATACATATACACATCCCAGAATACCTACTCCACTTCAGCAAATCAACATCAACCTTCAAAGTTCTCTTCATCAGCCTCCAAATCCGCACACCATCATGGGAATCATCAAATATGACAAAGACTGGAACGGATAGAGAGGGATATGATTATTGTCTGATGTTGATGGATGTGGTGTCAATGGCTTTCGGCACTGGCACTACCATTGCCACTACCACCGCATATCATCTCCATTAGATCCATTTCCTTCTTCATATCCTACTCTCTCACGAGACTGTTCAGCTCTGTCACCACCTCCTCCTCGCCATTATCTTTAGCAAAAGATAAGTACTCATCACCTTCTTACTCTTTGGACTATACTAATCTTCCCACTCCTCTGACGTGATGACGTCGTCGGATGCGCTCTCGTAACAAACCTTCACCTTCCCATGGAGGTTGTTGTTGTTACCATTTTCGTTGTTGTTATCATCGTAATAAGGCTGAATTTGATATTCATTCAGATCAACAATGTTCATATCTTGATCAGCCTTGTCGTCTTCTTGTTGTTGTTGAGGAGTACACTGTTGAATTGCGTCACTACCTTTATGTACTCCTGCAGCAGAGACGGACGCGAAGTGGAGTTTCTATTTTTCTTCGCCAGCTGGCGTCGTTTTGTTGCATTCTAGTGATTCTTGATTGGGTTCTCTGTTCTCCCGAAGTCTCATTGTTATTTCCACCCATTTGTTTCCGACTTCCTTATGTGCTTCTATCATAATAATGTCTTCTTCGTCCTTCAATGCTTCCTTCTACAATAATAATAAAAGTGTTCCATTATTGTTTCTTAATTTCTTTGCTTCACCATACATATCTAATATATATAAGAAATTCAAACGAATAATAACCATGAATATTGGTTGGTGATAGTTTATATCAGCGGTTTCATAAAGTAAACAAAAAAATTAAAAAAAAAAGAATTAATGATGAGGGGATTGGGCGGTTGGTGCGAATTTGTCAGGTGCTGCCAAACTTCAAGCTGGACAAGTTTTTTTAATTAAAAATGGGAGACGTGATCCTTGTCTTTGATCAGGCAAATTTAGCTACTAGAATTAGTACAATTCGCATGACGACACTACCGACAATTATGAGTTAATTAGTCGGGATGTGTGATCACATATTTCATTAGGGACATGTCAGAAAGAGAAAGGAATGATGACGTTGTTCTGCCGTACATATAAAAGACACGTGTCAACCCTAATAAATAAATAAATGCTTTTTTATTTTAAAAATTTTGCTACATTGATATTAATTAATCTACCATATAAATCGTATTATGCATATCGTTAAATTAAATAATTAGACATATTTATATATATAAACTCAGTATATGATAATATGAATTTTCAATGTCTATATATACATAATGATTACTAAAATTTTTAATAATAAAAAATACATATACCATATATATGCATTTGTATGTAGGTATATGTAGGAAAAAATGGCGTATGTATGAAAATGAAAGTTAGAGATAGATAGAAATATAATTAAACCCTTATGTTGAGACGAAGATGGTTGTGTTATCTCCCTCGGCACTGCTTTCCCACCTTGCCATTTACAGCCTTAGCGACTTGAGACCACTTTTTTATTCCCGAACGGTCCACCAATTGCACCAACAGCCTACACATACACACAAAACAACACAACGAAATCAAGTCCTCGTTTCCTTTTTTTAACAAAGCAACAAACTTTTACTAACAAACAAACAAAATAATATCTCTGAAATCCGAGAACAAGAAAAGATGGTGAAAATAGTACATAACATGAGCTAATGAGGATGAGGACAATACCTATCCTCCTTAGGTGTTCATTGGCCTTTGATGAGGACCTTTTTGCACATTGCTCTTGTTGTCCTCATTGTCACCACCAACATGAATAGTATTGGGAATAAGCAAATGGAGAAGAAAATCGCAAACCAAGGGGGAGAGATGATAAAAAAGAATACACCAAAAATTGGGAATAAGCAAGTGGAGAAGAAAATCGCGAACTACTTATGAAGTAATTGGAGAAGGCAAAGCGTAGATCTATAAAACGGTGCATGCGTTTTGAAATTTGGAGAAGAAACGTGGCGTTCTATTAGCTACAAATCTAATGAACGATCAAGATAGTATACTTTAACCATACTCTAACAAATTATAATTTAACCGATATACTCCCCATTAATTAATTCTTTATTTTGTCTACATCTGTATTCCTTGCAACTGTTGTTGAGACTATTTTTCAAGAAATATATTGTAGTTATATTTATAAATTAAAAAATTATACCTTAATAATTTTCATGAAATTTTAAGTGTTCACCATTATATTCCGACAAAAATGACTTCAAAAAAAAAATAACTAGTGACAAACTACGAGATGTATGAAATAATAGTTTAAAATATAATTTTAATTTATTTGTTCGCACTATTGACAGTTTGGTCCTCAAACTATGGGATTAGTTTCGTTTCGGTCATAAAACTATTTCTAGTTTTGTTTTGTTTTTCACCAAACTACGAGATGAGTTGTATTTTGGTCCACAAACTATTTCTGGTTTTATTTTTGTGTCCAAAATCATCCCATTTCAACCTTCCTATATTTTTGTGAGTAAAATATACAATTCAATCCCAACATTTTTTAATATAGCTATATGTTCTGTAAAAATTAAAAACAAAAGTTAAATAAATTTTGAAAATATATATTTAAAAGTTAAACAAATTTTTTAAATTTTATAAAGTATTGGGTATATCATATAATTACCCTGTATCTGTTTAGAATAAATCAATTGTCAAGATATATATTTGATAATTGACACTTTATAATATAAATTTTTTATGCTTAATTTTATGTTTAATAATTTTTATTATATTTTTATTAATTTATTTTAATTCACATATATTAATTACTGAGTAATAAATATATTTATTTTTAAATTTATGATATCTTATTTAATATTTATTATTTTCAATATTTTGAATATCAAATATCAAAATTAGTATAAATACAATACTAATTTAACAAATAAAATAAGATACAAATATTAATTAAAATAAATGATATAAATAATAATAAAAATATCAAATACCCTATCTACTAAAGATTGTCACTTTGGCTCGATACAATGCTAATCACTACAGTCTACATAGCTTGTGTCAAAAACCAAAATAATAAAATACATTCATAAAAATAATAACTAATCCAAAACATGAGCTTGTACATACGCCATTGTTGCGAGCTTCTAACAAATTAACAAGTCCCACATTTTGTTATTGAGTACCAACTTTATAGTATGTTTGAATTGGAGATTAAGAAGGAAAAAAAGAAGAGAATGAGATCTCATTCTTCTCATTAATTCAAATTTTTAGTATGACGAAAAATGTGAAAATTGATAATAATAATAATAATAATAATAATAATACAAATAGAAACGGAAAAAAATTCATATCTCTCATATGCGATATATAAGAACTAATATTAAATGATTTACTAAATGATAGATGGGTTTTTTGGGTCAATTGTCATAATTGTAATGGCATCTAAACTCAGAAATAAGATTATGGCTCAAAATAGGAGTGGTAACGGGTAATTTATATGATTATTTTATTTTTATTTATATTCATATTCGTTTATCCTATTTAATTCTCACGTATTTTTGTTTGAAAAAATATGGGTCAAAGTAAAAATGATAACGGGTTATATATTTGATTATTTTATTATTACTTTATATTCATATTTCTTTATTTAATATTTGTGTTCGATATTGGATAGATATTCAAATATCTAAAATACTT
>QANZ01011296.1:69989-88272 GCA_003254925.1 Chamaecrista fasciculata
ACACACACATATATATATATATATATATAATATTAAAGAAATAATCAACTAAATGGGAGAGTTCCTAAACTTATAAAGTATTTTACTTTAACAAACCGCCCGACCTTAGCTCATCTATAAATATCATATATCACCATTGTCATTAACCAGTATTCTACTTTAACCAACTATATATATTTCTTTTAATGTATATAAATATTATACATATACACATCCAAGAATATAACTACTCCACTTCACTTCACCATCAGCCTCCATCGTCATGGGAATAATCATCAAACACGAAAGAGACTACTGAACCAGAGAGGAATAGAATTATTGTCTAATGTTGATGGATGTGGTGTCAATGGCTGCCGGCACTAGCACTACCACTTCCATTGCCACCAAATATCATCTCCATAAGATCCATTTCCTTCTTCATATCCTCCTCTCTCACCAGACTCTTCAGCTCCATCGCCACCTCCTCCTCGCCGTTATCTTTACTCAGAAGATGAGTACTCATCACCTTCTTCCTCTTTGGACTATACTCATCTTCCCACTCCTCTGAGTCGGAGGCGCTCTCACAACGAACCTTCACCTTCCCGTGATGGTTGTTACTGTTGTTGTTGTCGTCATAATAAGGCTGAATCTGATGTTCATTCAGATCAATTTCGTTCATATCATGATGATCAGCCTCATCGTCTTGTTGTTGTTGCTGAGGAGTACTGTTGAATTCTGTCACGAGCTTTATGTACTCCTGCAGCAGAGACGGACGAGAAGAAGTGGAGTTTCTGTTTTTCTTCGCCAGCTGGCGTCGTTTTGTTGCGTTCCAGTGATTCTTGATAGTATTCTCTGTTCTCCCAAGAAGTCTCTTTGCTATTTCCGCCCATTTGTTTCCCACTTCCTTATGTGCTTCAATCAGAATCATGTCTTCTTCCTCTGTCCATGCTTCCTTCTGCAATAATAATAAAAGTGTTCCATTATTGTTTCTTAATTTCTTTGCTTCACCATACATATCTACTATATATAAGAAATTCCAACGAATAATAACCATGAATATTGGTTGGTGATATTTTATATGACCAGTTACATAAAGTAAACAAAAAAAGAAGGCCAAAGTCATATTTTGGTCCCTCATGTTTTCTCAAAGTTCTGTTTTGGTCCCACAAGTTTTTTTCATTCCCTTTTGGTCCTTCAAGTCTGTTTCGTCCTGTTTTGATCCCTCGTGTTCGCTCAAAGTTCCGTTTTGGTCCCTCAAGTTTCCAAAAAGTTCCACTGTTAGTCCTTGACGTTTTTCATTAAAAAAAAGGAAAAATAAACTAACTTTCATCTCCCAAAAGTTTTTCTCTTTTGCATTAAGGTCCTTCCCTTTTGTAATAGAGCAAAATTGTTGGGAGAAAAAAGTTATGTTTTTTATTCTTTTTTTAACAGAAAAAGTGGAAATATGAAAAAGAGTTAGGGACTAACGGTGGAACTTTTTAGAAATTTGAGGGACCAAAATAGAATGAAAAAGACTTGAGTGGCCAAAACATTGTACTGCCGTACATATAAAAGACACACATGTCAACACTGATAAATAAATAAATAAAATGCTTTTTGATTTTTTTTTTAAAAAAGTTTCCTATATTAATATTAATTAATCTACCATAAATCATTAAATTAATTAATTAGACATATCTATATGTCGAAACTCAATATATGAATTGTTGGGAGAAAAAAGTTATGTTTTTTACTCTTTTTTTAACAGAAAAAGTGGAAATATGAAAAAGAGTCAGGGACTAACGGTGGAACTTTTTAGAAATTTGATGGACTAAAATAGAATGAAAAAGACTTGAGTGGACAAAACATTGTACTGCCATACATATAAAAGACACATGTCAACACTGATAAATAAATAAATAAAATGCTTTTTGATTTTTTTAAAAAAAGTTTCCTATATTAACATTAATTAATCTACCATAAATCATTAAATTAATTAATTAGACATATCTATATATCGAAACTCAATATATGAATTTTTAATGTCTATATATAATGATTACTAAAAATTTTAATAAAAAAAAAAAACATATACCATATATATGCACATGTATGTATGCGTATGTATGAAAAAATGGCATATGTACGAAAATGAATGTTAGAGAAAGATAGATATTAAACCCTTATGTTGGGACGAAGATGGTTGTGCCATCTCTCTCGGCACTGCTTTCCCACTCTGCCATTGAAAGCCTTGGCGACTTGAGACCACTTTTTCATTCCCAAACGGTCCACCAATTGCACCAACAACCTAGACGTACACACAAAACAACACATAATGAAATCAAATCCTGGTTTTATGTTTTAAACAAAGCAACAAACTTTTACTAACAAACAAACTAAATTAATATCTCTGAAATTCCAGAAACAAGAAAAGATGGCGACAATAGTACATAACATATACCTATCCTCCTCAGGCGTCCATTGGCTTTTGATGATGGTCTTGCTTTTCATGAGTTGATGAGGATGAGGACCATTTTGCACATTGCTCTTGTTGTCCTCATCGTCACCACCAACATGAGTAGTACTGGTGCTTCCGTGGTGCCAGCTGGGAATGTTGATGCTGAGGAAGGAGAAGCCATGATCATTGGGAAGGCCAAGCTTGAGAGACGAGCCTAAGAATGGTAATGGTGGTAATGGGGAAAAAGAAGTAGTGATATTTGTGGCCGGAGGTGGTGAAGATGAGGGAATATGACGAGGAAGCAAGAGATTATTATTTTGGGACGACGAGGACGACAACAAATCCCAGAGTCCTCTTTCAATGTGGTAGCCGTGCATGGCATTCACTCTATTGTAATTGTTGACATTGATCATGAAATCTCTAAACAACGAGTCATTTGTGTTTGTGGTGTATGGGGTGGTAGTGCTCTGGATCTGGTCAAAATTAGGGACATTAATATTGTTAATGTTGAGGGAGCTAGTAGTTGAATGGAGGTGAGGGACAAATGATAATGGAGGAGAATGATGATGAGACTCCTTCAGAAAAAGTTGGTCAAAGCTTGGAGGAGCCGACTCATTTAGGTTCAAATGGAGGGGAGGATTATTGTTTGGCTGAACATGAGGATGTTGATGATGGTGGAAATTACTATTGTGTGTGTTATGATGAAAATACATTGGTTTAATTTGTGAAGGAGAGGCTGGTAATGATATTTCTGATGATGATTTTGGTGGGTTTTCCAGGAAAAGGCCAGAAAGCAAAGGGAAACTTTCTTGAGAGTTTGGAAACTCCATGGTAGCTAGCTAAATAGCTCACTGAGAGGAGAGAAATTGTTTGAGGAATGAAGAAGGCAGTAAAAAAGTAAAGGCTAGAGATGGTTCTCATTATGAAGGAGAAAGGGGGTATTTAAGGACTGTAGTGGGACTTGGATGGGAATTACAGTGTTGGACACGTGTCAAATGATGATCAGAATCAAACGGCTCAATTCAATGCCTTATGTGACTCTCGACCTCCCACGCTTGGTTAAAAAAAAAATCACATTTTAACTTATAATTTGCAATTTACCATTTCTGATTTAAGGCCATGACCAATTTCTTTTAGGCAAAAAGGAAAAGGGAAAACATAAATGATGACATATATGGTTAAAAAGGATGTGCATTTTTAAGGGGAGATTTCATATTGATAAAAAAAAAAAGCCTTGTTAAATAACATATCGATGCTTCTATATATGTGTATAGTTTCTCATGCTATGATAGTTTGAGATAATTAACGTTATTTTTATTTTTTTGGGTTTTAAAAAACTTATCAAAATCAATTAAAGCCAAATCATATGCTCACGATAATAAAACACCGTTATATATATCACTAGTAATTCTAAGATCTTGTCTATAAATTCTTTTTCCGTTCGATTAATTATAACGCTTGGTGTTTATTTTGTGTGCTAAGTAATGTTAACGAAGTGAATTATATATATTCTCGTTATGATAGTTATATATGTTTATTGAATTAATGAACTTTTAATTTTAAAAACTAATGCTATGGTAAAATAATATTTTTAAAAGTATTAATTTCGTTCTCAAACTTTATACCAACTGTCAATTTTGTTCCCAATCGTTTTTCGTTATCAATTTCGTCCACGATGTTTCATATTTTGCTCAATTTTACCATTTTCTCTTATTTTATCCCAATATTAACGACAAAATCTACGTGGCTAATAATATGTTATGTAAAATTAATAGAAAAAGAAACTCAAATCCTAACATAGATTGAAAAATATGATGTAGTTTGTCGTAAATCTATTGAAAAAAGTTAGTTAAATAATAAAATTGACCAAAGTGTAAAACATTGGAGACAAAACTCACAGCAAAAAAAAATTGAGACAAGATTGACAGTTACAAAATTTGGAGATAAAAGTAATGCTTTTGCCATATTTTTTTTATCCGAGTACAAAGTTTTAATCTCAACGACCATTATCATAATAAAAAAATAAGTTCAAATTCCAATAATATAGTTGAGAAATAGTCTTGTTGACAGACCGGAAGCCACATCCTCTAATGTTTGGATGATAACGTTAATTAAAGTGAATAAAAAAGATAGAATTATACATTCACCAATAATTAAAATCTTTCAATTTCATTAATAATAACCACTTTGTCTTGAAATAAATATTTGTGAAATGGCTCTTATTCAGTTTAATTGCAACTACAAGAAGTTTGTGAATTGTGATGGACCTTTTCTCAGAAGCTGAATTATATTTGAACATATCTAATACCAAAAAAAAAATGCACATAAATCCTCATTTATAAGTAAAATGCTATAGAAGGAAAGAATTTTGTAACATATTTTCATCTCAATATTGTCATCATATAACTTTCTACCTTCACAAGAGTCAAAGAGAAAATGTAAGGAAAGAAATTATTCACATTTAAATGAATATTGTTATAAGGAAATTAATACAAGAGCTACTATTAATGAATGCATTTTAGTGGTCTAAAATAGGAACGTTGTTGTTTTGACTTTTGATCATATTCAAATTATGAACTTAGCAATTGCGGCAACATTTTTTAGCTATGAATTATGGACACTTCATTATAAGAATACATGTCATCATGTGAGACATGTGTTCATATTCAACATCCGCACGACACCTATATGATACATATTTATAAATTTTAGAATATAAAGTTATTTTTTTTATGATTTTAACATAATAAACAATAGAAAATAATAACACACATATATAATATATATTATTAATAGATATTATAATTTTTAGAATTTTCATCAAAATTCATAAGTTTTTCATTATTTATATACATAAATATATGTCGTGTCGTGTCGTGTAATTTTAAGAATTTGACATGTCAATATGTCCGTGTCCATATCAGTATCTATCCTTCATAAATTAATTTCTAAAAGGCTAACTTCAATCATTTACGCTATACTTTCCAATATTTAAATTGAAATAATACTTGAACAAAAACTTCACGCCAACGTTTTTTTCTTTCGTAATGAAATATCTATGTTTATCTCTCTGTAAAACTTCATCACACATAAACATTTAGCTCTCTAACTGTCAAGATTGATTGTAACCATAAACATTGTGGTTTTGAGCAAAATTGTGGAACCCAGGAATCTAGAAATTAAACCAATTCATCAAACTCATAGGCAGTGTGAAGCGTGAAGGAAATAAAGCACTTAACTCTCTAACTGATTCAACCATTTTTTTCACCCTTTATTTCTGTAAAACCAACCACATATATATTTAAATATTTATTATTCCATTCTCTCTCTAATTATATTCATTTTTTATAAAAATGTGTGATACTGTTACATTGTGTCTTATACGCAAACCACATAGTTAATTAATTAACTTGAGTTACTTTAATTTTTCTATAAAATTAAATAATAAAAAGATGGACTTACATGCATATTGACACATAAGTATATTTGTCTTTTACATAGACTCATGATTTGTTTCTACCTCAATCAAATAAATGTTAAAAAAATGTATATGGTAACTTTCATGCATATTTCAAGGATATGAATTGTTGTTGTTGGCTATGTCTCTGGTTATTGTTTAGTTATTGTTAAACTGCATGCCACACATATATAGGACTCTAATGTCATTTAGTAAATTAGCTAATAACTAATGAAGTAATAAGTGCTAAAAAAAAGTTTAGTTTCCAAGAAAAAGTTATAGCTTTATCTGGGGAAGGAATTTAGATAACTTTTTCCTTGGCAAAAGTACTAATTTCGTCCCTAAACTTGACATCAACTGTCAATTTTATCCACAATCTTTTACATTTTGATCAATTTCGTCCCCAATATTTTACATTTTGATCAATTTTATCCTTTACTTTTACTTTAGCCAAATATTATCGATAGGATCTAAATGGTTAATGATATATAATGTAAAATTGATAGAAAAAGAAACTTAAATCCTAACTCAAATTGAAAAACAAGATGTAGTTTGTTGTTAATTTATTGAAAGAAGTTAGTCAAAAGACAAAATTAACTAAAATGTGAAACATTGAGAATGCAATTGGCAGCAAAAAAAGATTGGGGACAAAATTTACAGTTGGTGTAAAGTTTGAGGACGAAATTACTACTTTTGTCCTTTTTCTTTTCTTATATCTTTTTTGGCCTGATCTTTTCTTACATTTTTACTATAAAACTTTACTAATTATAGACTCTCGTGTATTCTGTTTTCATTGGAACTTGTTTTTTTCTAGACGCCATTATTACATATACTTTTGCAACAGAATCGCCTCCATATATAAAACATGCTCTATATAATATGTTAAATAATATGACCATAGAGTACAAAAGAGTTCTTTTTCCTTTTTAAGAACGCTTGGTTTATATTTAGTGACTAAATTTTAAACAAATGGGAAAAACAAACAAGGAAACAATAGTTTGAGTTAGAAAATTGAAAGTTTTAGGGCCTGATTGGTTTAAGAAAATGTTTCCTGTTTTCATTTTCTGTTTCCATTTCTGGAATCCTATTTTCATTTCAAAATTTTCAATATTTAAGAAATATGTTTGTTTTATAAAGTTTAAAAATCGTTTTCATTCATATTTAAATTATGTTAACTTGAATAACACTAATTTTTATATGTTTTTAAGTTTGATTATAGCTAAATGATGATATTAACATGATTAAATAGTTTACTTTTGTGTAATGTTGCAAAATATCATAAGTTTGTTTTTGGAAATACTGGAAACGTCTTTTTGACGTTTCCTGTTTTCAGCCTGTTTCAGAAAATGTTTCCAGAAAATGTTTCCAAAAAAACTGTACAAAACACGTTTTCAGTCATATTTCCTGTTTTCAGTGAAAATGGAAACAGGAAACAGGGCAACCAATCAGACCCTTAGTTTCACTGAGAATATACATCACAATTGTTTTATCGCTTCGTAAAAGTTGGTGTACTATTGAAGTTATATTTATATATAGGCTAAAGTGCACTTTTAGTCCCATAACTATTGCTTAAGTTTCAATTTGGTCCCATAACTTTTTTTGTTGCACTTTTGGTCCCATATCTTTTGTTTAGGTTGCAGATTTGGTCCCGTGTCCCAATTTTCGTCCTATAACTTTAGGTGAGATTGTAGAATTGGTCCCATATCTTTTAATCAAGTTGCAAAATTGGTCTCTTATCTTTGGGTCAAGTGCAGAATTGGTCCCATATCTTTTAGGTTTGGTGGGACTGATGGTGAGACTTTTTGCATAGATATGGGACCAATTATGCAACCTGACCTAAAGATATGGGACTAAAAGTGATACGGGACCAAATCTGCGACTTTTTACAAAGATATGAGACCAAAAGTGCAACAAAAAAAGTTATGGGACCAAATTGAGACCTAAGCAAAAGTTATGGGACCGAAAGTGCACTTTAGCCTTATATATATATGTATATATATATATATATTAATGTTTTCATATAAATGTGTGTGCATGTGTGTCTTCAATCCATTGAGTGCAAACTTGGTGTAGTTAAGGGTGATTGGTGATGGTTAAGTTGAGTTGTGTCATTGCTTTCTTTTCTACTTAGTTAATAAACAATATTGAAGATATTTAGTATTTTAAGATGAAATGTATTGATAAGATATTTTTACTAAGTGAAAAAATAACAATTTTTTGCACAACGAATTCTGAAAAATGTAATATACTTCATTGTAAAGTACTTCAAAAAATCTAACCTCATTAATTAGGGGATAGATCGGGAAAATAATAGCTTATTGAACTACAGCTAAAGTATATATATTCATCCTGACCATCCGTTAAATCAATAACTCATGTAATGTTACGTTTTTTCTCCAAGCTTTAACATTTAACTTTTTCCCTTTTTTGCTCATCAAAACACACTTTCATTTTCAAAGATGGTGGGTTTAAGGCAAAACACCCTTTTGTGCCCCTAATATTTGCAGTGATTTTCAGTTATGCTCCTAACGTTTCATTTTGTTCAAGCGTGTCCTCAATGTGAAACTAACGTTTCAATTATGCCCCCAATTTTGACTCAATGCCCATGTGGCAATTTTTTTATTTATGTGTCATTTTTTTGGTCTGACGTGGCATAATGACTAGACATTCATATTTTTTTTTCCACCGTGGCATAATGACTGGATTTATATTTTTGAACATAAAAATTGAGTAAACTAGCAAATCAGTCCCTGGATTTACATTTTTCATCATCTTCATTCATTTTAGTCCCAAATCCTCAAAATAAAATTGTAAAGTGTCTCAAAACTCTTCCAAACATTCCAATTTAGTCCTTAAAAATATTAAAAACCCTAAAACCCTAAACCCTAAAACCCTAATCCTAAAATTGTAAAGTGTCCCAAAACTCTTCCAAACATTCCAATTTAGTCCTTAAAAGTATTAAAAACCCTAAAACCTAAATCCCAAACTCTAAACCCTAAAACCCTAAAATTCTAAACCCTAAAACCCTAAAATCCTAAAATTGTAAAGTGTCCCAAAACTCTTCCAAACATTCTAATTTAGTCCTTAAAAATATTAAAAATCCTAAAACCCTAAAATCCTAAACCCTAAAATCTAAAACCCTAAACTCTAAAATCTTAAACCCTAAACCCTAAAACCCTCAGAAGCCATGGAAACAACCTCTTCATCATCAACAATTCGCTCAACGTTTTGGCCGCGACTTCTTCGACTGCTTCGCCGTCAGTAGCAGCGTCGTCTGATTTCCTCTCCGATGACTTCAGCGATGAAGGCGGAGCTGTAAATGTAGATGCAGATCCGTACGCCGGCGATGACTTATCAGATGCCGGTGGGGCTTGCGATGGCTGAGGAGGTGAGGATTGTGTTTGTGGTGAAGACGACTGATTAGGGGTCAAGGACGAAGATTGTGACGGCGAAGAGGATGATGATGAAGATGGCGGAGGTGAGGACGGCGGCGGTGGGATGGCTGTAGGGGAATACCCAAATGAAGAGATCATCGAGACTGAGTTTAGTGGAAGATGAAGAAGATATAGATGGGTTTGAGTGTTTGGGTTTTGAATTAATTTTTTTAAAAATTATTTTTATTTTATGGAAAGAAGATGAGAAAGATGATGATGATGAACTTTAAAGTTTTAGGGTTTAGGGTTTAAGGTTTTTAATATATTTAAGGACTAAATTGAAATGTTTGAAAGAGTTTTGAGACACTTTACAATTTTATTTTGAGGATTTGGGACTAAAATGAATGAAGATGATGAAAAATGTAAATCCAGGGACTGATTTGCTAGTTTACTCAATTTTTATGTTCAAAAATGTAAATCCAGTCATCATGCCACGGTGGAAAAAAAATATAAATGCCCAGTCATTATGCCACGTCAGACCAAAAAAATGACACATAAGTAAAAAAATTGTCACATGGGCATTGAGTAAAAATTGGGGGCATAATTGAAAAGTTAGTTTCACATTGAGGGCACGCTTGAACAAAATGAAACGTTAGGGGCATAACTGAAAATCACTGCAAACGTTAGGGGCACAAAAGGGTGTTTTGCCTAAAATTTTGACATCAGCACTATTTGATTTTTATTATTTTTAATCTTTTTAGGTCATTTGTGTTGTTCATCTTCACCTTCATTGCAAAACCAAAACAGAAATTATTAGACAAAGTAAAAGTCTGACAAAGAATTTCTATAACCCTTAATTTTGCTAAGTCTCTTTCTTTTTTTGACACATCCACAAAGAGTTTGAGTTATCTATTAAACATGGTAGAGAAATAAAGTTAATTTTTTATAAATTCTCAAGCAACAAACTTTCGAAGGCAATACCTAAATAATACAAATTTGCATAGTAGTGGTGGAGAGCAAAAGCATAATCAATGAACAAAGGTGTCTACATATTACGTAGCAATTGTTATATATGTGACCTTCAACAAGTAGATTGCCTATATTTTATGCAAGCAAAGATCCATTTGGACATGTATCATGAAACTAATACTACAATTTAGTTAAGTATTTTAAGTTCGAATAACCTTATAGATACATTGTAAATCAAAGCTAATTAGAGGTTGTAAAATCTAATAATTAAGAGCAAGCTTGGCATACTCAATCAATAGAATATTACAATTATACAATATCAAATAGTAATAAAGAACTAAGATTAAGATCATACTTGGCCTATCAAACGAAACCAAAACCCTCAAATGGCGAAGGACAAAAATGGAAATAACATACATGGATAATGAAGATAATCACAAACCAAGGGGGAGAGATGATAAAAAGGAATAGACCAAAAATTGGGAATAAGCAAATGAAGAAGAAAATCGCGAACTACTTATAAAGTAATAGGAGAAGGCAAAACGTAGAGCTATAGAACGGTACATGCATTTCGACTTTTAGAGAAGAAACACGGCCTTCTATTAGCTATAGATATAATTAACGATCAAGATAGTATAATTTAACCATACTCTAACAAATTATAATTTAACCAATATACTCCCCATTAATTAATTATTTCTTTTGTCTACGTCTGCATTCCTCGCAAGTGTTGTTGAAACTTTTTCAAGAAATATATCGTAGTTAAATTTATAAATTAAAAAATTGTCCCTTAATAATTTCTTTGAAATTTTAATTGTTCGCCATTATATTTCGAGAAAAATGACTTCAAACAAAAATAACTAGTGACAAACTACGAGATGTATAAATTAATTATTTTAAAGTATAATTTTAATTTATTTGTTGGCACTGTTGGTAATTTGGTCCTCAAACTATGGGATCAATTTCGTTTCAGTCATAAAATTATTTTTGGTTTTGTTTTTCTTGCCAAACTATAAGATGAGTTGCATTTTGGTCAACAAAATATTTTTGATTTTATTTTCGTGTCCAACATCATCCCATTTCAACCTTTCTATATTTTTGTGAGTAAAATATATAATTCAGTCTCAACATTTTTTTAATATATCTATATGTTTTGTAAAAATTAAAAAAATGGTTAAATAAAATTTTTAAATTTTATAAAGTATAGGGTATATTATATAATTACCTTGTATCTGTTTAGAATAAATCAATTGTTAAGATATATATTTGATAAACACTTTATAATATAAATTTATTTTGCTTAATTTTATGTTTTATAATTTTTATTATATTTTTAATTAATTTATTTTAATTCACATATATTAATTACTGAATAATAAATATATTTAGTTTTAAATTTATGATATCTTATTTAGTATTTATTATTTTCAATATTTTGAATATCAAATATCAAAATCTATTCTCTATGATATAATAAGGAGAAGCATAGCTAATTTCTTGCCACATGGCTCCTACGTGGCATAGGGGCTATTGAATAATCTGACATGGCTCCTACATGGCATAATTGTATCCACTAAATGATTTTCATATAGAATGCGTGTAACACTTGGGTTCATTTTGCCAACTGGATTTTTCACAATTTTTGCAGCCAAATATCGAATTTAATGTGATTGATTGTGTTTTTCATTCATGATTGTCAATTCATTTTAATTTTGGGTTTCCTCTTTTCATGATTGGCAATCACATTAAATTCATTTTGTTATTGTTAGCAATCAATTTAATATATGACATAGTGTTTTGTTGTTATTTTAGGTTTAATTGAAAAATCAAGATAAAGATATGTGAGCCAGGAAGGTAAATTCGAACTAATGTCAATTATTAATTAATAATAATATCAATTATTCCTTAAATATAATGAATACTATCAATCACGTTTATAGCAATTGAATGGTATAAATCTATATCATTAATTGTTAATCTGATTTTTGTCTGCAAACATTATTCTCTATATATTTGCCAACATTATTGTTAAGAGATACATGTCTATACGAAGTGATATTTGTTTTCGCATTACGTCAGGATAATCGTGAAGATAGAGATGGAGAAGCAATTTGAATCTATTAGAAACATTTTACCATCGATCGAATTTGTGGAATTTCTGCTATGATTGAAATTGCGTGCTAATGGGGGTGGTTTGGATAGAAGAATTTCATTGGATATCGAGGATACTAGGTATGTTTAAATTACTAATAGAATTGTTTCGCCCACTTTTAATGCTTAGTATCTATATGTACATATTTGTTATGGGTTCTCCCTTTTTCTTTCATTTTTTTTCATGATTAAACAAAATTTTGATTAACAACCGAAGGTACTTGCAGCACTTAGATCTTCTCAACAACAATAAAAAGACTGATAAGGAAAGCAAGTGCAAAGAGAAAGTTGTTGGTGAGGTGATGAAAGGTCAAGTAGAATTCAAAGAAGATCAAGATGATAGTAGCGCATAGATCATATATTTCCAAGATTAATACTGATTATATTGTTGGCCTCATCCTCCAAAATTCAAATGAACTAAAAGCCAATTTGAATTATATTTATTTTTTCCTCAAGTAGAACCGTTGTAATCCTTAAGCCTTAGGCTCCATTTTTTTTTCCTTTTTAAGAGCTTTACGGGATATGGCATGACAATAACACTATAATAATTTTTTTTTTGTCAATTTGTCTTTTGTTTGAAGCTTTTACTATTTAAGTGAGTGGTTATAGGTTAAAAACAAAAAAGAAAGAGACATGTATTACCAAAAAAAAAAGGAAAGACAGATGGATATTACTTGCGAGGTTCACACAAATTCTTTAACTACGAATGGTCGCTTATAATCACGATCTTAATTATTTGTCTCAGGTTGTGTTCATATATGCTGAAAATCACATGTGCTTTTGATTTTATCGTCTAATGTCATCTTTCTTCAAGTATTAACTGCCATCAATATATCATGTCAAACATTACCAATTCTATTACACATTCAAATTCAGTTTTAGTTGGACAAAAAAAGATTGTAATTAACAATTGTTGTCTGCAAAACCTCTATATGTAGAAACAATATAAATGGCCTAAATGCTTTTATAGAAGGTTATTTACGGTGGTTTTTTTGTATATTAAGACCATCTCCTAAATGCAAAACCTCTATTTTACACATTAATTTATATTAGGAATTCTTTTGTGTCAACATTAAAAAAATTAATGTCACTTCTATTTAATTTTAATATTTATACATATTTAAATGTACAAAACTTAATGCCTTGATCCGTGCAAATGTTTTAAAGTTTAATTGGGTATATTTAAATATGATTCATTCAATATTTATTAGCAATTTACAAAAAGATGATTTATCTTTGGAATTTTACAAAATGTTGATTTATATTAGGAATTTTTATGTGTCAACGTTAATTTGTGAGAATTTGTAAAATTGAAATCTTTAATAATAAATTCCTAACATAACGTTGACACATTATTATTTCTATAAAAATCTTTAATAATTATAATTATTAATAATTATAATTATGACAATTTATTTTATATTAATGATAAAGTATATTATTATTATTATTATTATTATTATTATTATTATTGAGAATAGATAATTTTTTATGAAATAAAATATTTTTTAAATTGCAATCAGAATAATGATAAAATATTATTGAAATTATACTTTTAATTTCTATTAATAAATTTTATGAAAAATGAAATTATATTTTTAATTTTTATCTTGAAATTGAAATTATGACAATTTACTCAGTATTAATGATAAGATATTATTTTTAATTTTTTTATAATCAATATTATAATAAATGAAATTATATTTTATTTTTTCAATTGAAATCAGAATTATGAAAATTTATTCTACATTAATAATAACATATTACTATTGACATTTAAAATAATTAATTTTTATTATAACTGAATTTGACATTATATCATGACTTTTTAACTTGATATCATAATTATGATCATTTAGTACTCATTAATTATAAGTTTTTAACTTTAGCATATTAATTATTATTATAAAATAAAATTATTATATAAAAATGCTAAAGTTACTAAAATTACACACACAATCATATATATATATATGGTATTACTAGAATTATTAGATTAATCAAATATTTAATAAATTTTATAAATTTATAGCTAACATGTTTAATCAATTATATATATCCAACAAATAAAAACAAAATATATTATTTTAAAAACAAAATATATGTAAGGTCATAGAGTTACAAGGTTACAAAATATATAATTGATTAAATATATGTAAGGTCATAAGGTTACAAAAAATATGTAAGGTTATAAGGTTCAACATTTCCAAAAAAGGAACGTAGAGGAAACAAATTTTTTTGTCCTTGATTTTACACTGAGTCAACTAATTAGTCCATGAATAATCAAAATATATTACTCAATTCATGAGTTATCGCAATTGTCAACGATTTGGTCCTTGGGTCAAATTTAGTGATCAAAAAGTATGAATTCAATATAAATTAAGAGACCAAATAGTATAAATTTAGTACAAATTCATAGACAAAAAAGTATAAAGTTAGTCCAAATTCATGGACCAAATAGTATTAATTTAGTACAAATTCAATGACCAAAAAGTATAAAAATTAATTCAAATTTAGGGACCAAATCATCACTAAGTACCATATAGTTGATAATTGAAATATTTTAGGAACCAAATCGTATATTTTGATTATTAGTTGACTTAGTGTTAATATTGTAAGTTGCACATCAGTTATAGAATGATAGTGTACTCACACTGATTGTTGGGAATGTCTTTTAGCATATGCCATTTAATTGGAAAAAATGAATGATCCTTTTAAGCTATCAAAAGTCTAGGGGTGCTCACAGTGTGGTTTCGGTTAGGTTGGACTATTTTTTTTTATGACAGGTTGGTTTGTGTTGGGTTAATTAGAAGACAAATTATTTCAATCCAAACCAAAAAACAATAGGTTGGGTTGGGCGGGCTCGCGGGTTAGCCCATTCCAATTTATAAATAATTTTTTTGTGAAAAAAATATTTTGTTTAGTAATTTTTTATTTTTAAATGATTTTGAATTGAAATTTTAATGAAAATAAATCCTACTTTCTAAAAATTATTCTACAAAAATTCCTATTATAATCAAAATTTATGAAAGCCACTTATATTTGAAGTAGTTGAAATTAGTGTGAAACACAACAAGTTAGATTTTAACTTTTTTAACTAATACCTTATGTTCATGGGTGAACTATATTAATTTGCATTGAAATCTATATCCTAAGTGAAACCTCAATATATAACTTGAAGTGTTTTAGTAAAAAAAATAATAATAAGTGGTGTAGGTTGCAGGTTGGGTTGGGTTGAGGCGCAGTTTCAGAATTCTTAAACCCGTAGCCCAACCCAAACCCTTGCAAGCTCTTTTTTTTGTTTCTCAAGCCAAACCAGTCAGCCAACACCAAACAAACTCAAACCTGGGGGTTGGGTTGAGTTTGACGGGTTAACTCGAATAGCGGAACACCCCTACAAAAGTCCATGTCTAATTATCTCAACTACTCAAACAATTTGGCATTAACCTAATTTAATAATTAATGAAAATTCATTAATTTAACATTCTTATGTAAGCCAATGCTATGAAATATATGTAGAGAAAGCCAATAATAAAAAGTTATAATCATGTGACTCAAAAAAATAATGTATATGAGAATTTTGGTTTAATCTTGAAAGGTAGAAAGTGAGGAATCAAAGTTATTATGAAATAAAATCTAATTAATTATTTTTACCAAAACTTTTTTCGACAAAAGATTATGTATAAACAGGTCCATAAAGGCCTTTGTCCTTAATTTTGGCTATAAGTAAGCAAAATATTAATTAGAAATTTGAATAACTAGGATTGGAACTTGACAATTAATAAAGATATCTTAATTCTATTGTTATGAGTAAAAATTTTAAACTAAAAGTCTCAAGGTCCCCTCATTGTCACCATTATTATATGTAGGCCCAGTTCGTTTCCGTTTTGATTATAATCTGTTTTGATTATAATCATAATAAACATGTTCGTTTACGTTTTTTTCCTGATTCAATTATAATCATGATTTTTAAATAATCAAACACACTCAATTACACTTATACCCCTATACATATACCTATAATTACCTATACTCTAAAACAATCAATCACCCATCACAAGGACAAAATAGTCATTTACCTCAACATTTGGCTAAATTGTTAATTTGTTAAAATAATTTGGGACTAAAACTAATATTTTAGCCAAACTTTCTTGTTCTCTCTCCCTCTCGTCTCTCTCTCTTTCTTCCTTCGTCGTCCGCCGTCCGACGATAGCAGCTTGGAGGTTGTTGTCATGTAGGTCAACACGAATAAAGTCGAAGCTGACATTTTGCAAGGGGCTTTCTAGCATCATGAATGAATTGTGAGATAAGTTCAATAGAACTAAAGAGCCAAGTTGCCAGATCCATTTCGGTATTGTTCCCGAAATTTGGTTGTTTGAAAGGTCTAAGCTGAGTAATCTGGACTGGTTTCTCAAGAAAGTGGGATTTCTTTCAACTTGCAAGATGCCAAAGACACATCAGTCATCGTCTTTGGAAACGAAGGCTAGTGTATAGTCGTTTGACAAAGACATGAAACAAGGTTTCTCTCTCTATATATATATATGCCTGGAATTAAATATAATTTATTCACAATTCAAAGTTTGAAACAATGGGTGCGAGCTTGTCAAAGTCAGGAAGAGGACGCATTGGACATCTGGCATTGATAACCATTTGACACAAAGTTGTGAAGCGGGCATTACCATGCATTCAAATCCCACCTTGTACCTCCAGGAGCATTGTTGAAGACGACCTTCCAACTTTTCAAACAATGAAACCTTCGTCAATCGTTAACACCTATGTCTCCTTTCATTGCCATAAGTCTTAAGGGTCTTCACTCTAAAACATCTATATAAGAGCATGGGATTGGGATGTAAAGAGCAGAGCAGAGCAAGCAATTTTGTGTTTCTCCCTACAAAATAACATGGAGAGATTGTTAAAGGAAGGAGTGGTACGCCATATGGTGAAACGGTGCGCCAAATTGAGAGAAAACGAAGATGGGGAAGAAGGATTGGTACGCCATTTGGTGAAACGGTGCGCCAAATTGAGAGAAAACGAAGATGGGGAAGAAGGATCGGTACGCCATTCGGTGAAACGGTGCGCCAAATTGAGAGAAAACAAAGATGGGGAAGAAGGATCGGTACGCCATTTGGTGAAACGGTGCGCCAAATTGAGAGATTTATGCCAAGTTGAAGGAAAATTTCGGGTCCGCCAGCGCTAAAACTTTCTCTCTCATCTGCTGCGAATCGGTGCACCGATTTCTTCGCTGGTGCACTGAATGTCGAGCAACAAGAAGACATTTTAGTCCTTTTTGGTGCACCATTTCGTAGGCAAAAATGAAACGGTGCACCGATTCGGATAATCATCCCACCACTTGCACACAAAAATAATCAAGATTTCACGCTTTTCAAGGCAAACAGTAACATTTTTTATTTTTTTCCCAAACAACAATCACATCCAAACACACTTTTATTATAATCAAATCACATCTTACTTTTTCCAACTTTTTCTTCCATTTATACCCCTATACAATGTTGGGGAATTCAAGGGCGCCTAAGGCAGCGGAAGCATGTAAAATTAAAATTTAAAGAAACAATAAACGCCCAGGTCCAAGAATTCCCGAACGGATCCGCTAGCTGAATTTAAAACTTTTGGTTAAGTGGTATACCTCNCCACTACAAAAATAATCAACTTTGATTATAATCAAACTATGATTATAATCAAAACAAATTTAAAAAAAAACGGAAACGAACTGACCCAATATCTGAATAAGCAAAATAAACTACTTATCTCTCATTTATTGCAATTATCAACAATTTGGTCTCTGGATCAAATTCATAGACCAAAAAGTATAAATTTAGGGACTAAATAATATAAAATTAGTATAAGTTCAGGGACCAAAAAGTATAAAATTATTTCAAATTCAGAGACCAAATAGTA
>QANZ01011303.1:0-11030 GCA_003254925.1 Chamaecrista fasciculata
GGACGAAATATGAGTATGAGAAGCATAATAGTAGATGGGTGCTTTTGTGTGGAGCAGAAATGGAGAGGTACATGGTTGATTCTTTTGTTTTCTTTAGTAAATTAAAGCTGATTGGAGAATGTTCTCGCTTGAAAGCATCCTGTTGTGGTTTGTCTTCACGGTTAGTTTGCTTTAAAAAATATGTTTTAGTAACACATTATAATCTTAGAACATAATATATGACAAATGACACAAAAAAAACATTGATAATTAACAATTGCAGAGGCAAGGGGCTTACATGGCATGCTGGCTAAACAGTCATACGTTAAGAAGGGAAGTTTTTATCAACACTTGCTTCATTGAATGGGAAGACGATTGCAAGGTAATTGAAATCAACACAAAGTGGGATTTGTTCCATTTTCTGACCAGAAACCATTGTAATTCAATGAGCATGAAGATTTATAACCAGTAATCCAATCGGAGATCAGTTTTGTCCACTTGGTAAATAGAAGTAAAACTCTTAGAACAGAAGCATAATTCAACTTTGACTGTTCTTGTCACAAGGAAAATTTTTAGATGTTCATGGATTCACCTACAAGCTTGATATATGCCATTAGGTAAAACAAATTCCTGACAGCGAAATATATAAATTGTTAGTATTGGTGCATTAACTCTAGGATATCTCTTTATGTACAATCTTAGTTGTTAATATTTTTATATATCTCATTATATTTAATACTTTATTTTCTGTCAGTTTGTTATTATCTCCATTAATATAGGAGATATCTTTTGGCCACCTCTGGATAAATCTATGATACATATCAATGAAATATATGATTATTTTAAAAAAATATCTCTTATATTAATGGGATAATAACCAACTGACACAAAATAAAGTATTAAATATAATGAGATATATATAGATATTAACAACTAAGATTGTAGAGAGAAATATCGTGCTAGAGTGACGTCATGCACCAATAGTTAGTGGTAATAAAAATAGAGTAAAAGTATTAATTTCGTCACTAAAAGTATTAATTTTTACACTAAATTTTACTGTTAATTTTGTCCCTAATGTTTCATATTTTAGCCAATTTTATCCTTTGATTAACTGTTTTCAATAAATTAACGACAGACTGCCTTCTGTTTTAAATATTGAGTTAGGATTTGAGTTTCTTTTTCTATCAACTTTACATTATATATTATTAACCACGTAGATTTTGTCAATAATATTTGGCTAAAGTAAGAGCAAATGATTAAATTGACTAAAATATAAAAGATTGGGACGAAATTGACAATTGATGTAAAGTTTGGAGACGAAATTAGTACCTTAAAAAAAAAAAAAAAGATAAGGTGTGAGTGGTGATAAGATAAGATATGTTATAAAATATGTAACAAGCTGAGAGTGTTGTCAGTATTTATCAATTGTATTTATTTGTTGTCTGTATTAATTAGAAAGCTGAGTCGTTGAAGGCTTGAAGCATTCAATGCTATTTGGTGCTGCTGAGTATATATATATATATTTATATTATATGGCTCTACCCCTTTTTGGTCGTTCATGTTAAAATTATAGTCTATGAAATTAAAAATAAGAGAAAATTTATTATTTGGTCTCTCTTTCTTTACTAAGTTAACAATTTAGTCCCTTATTTATTTTACATATATATTTGCGTGCCCGTTAGGGCACGCAAAACCCCTAGTATATATATATGGGTCCTTCTAACATGTGCCCTAAGGGCACATATTAAGATTTCTTTTAATTGCTCTAGTGAGTTTTCAAACATTAAAAATTATTTTTTAAATGAATTTTCGTAGATTTCAAGATATGAGATGCCCTACTAACCAATCAAAAGAAACCTTAAAATGTACCCTAAGGGCATATGTTAGATAAATCATATATATATATATATATATGTATGTATGCCTGCCTCATTATAAAATCACCAATCATTCAAAAAAATATAAATTCAACATAAATATTACACAATTCAACTAGTAGAGCGTGAGAAGCACCGGAAACAACAGAAAATGAAATCCTGCCGTTAAAGTTGAGAGACTCACCGCATCATTATTGATAAACTAAACAATAGAGCAGGGCATATGAAGAAAAAAGGCCAAAGTCCTATTTTTGTCTCTTATGTTTGCTCAAAGTTCCATTTTGGTCCCTCAAGTTTTTTTCGTTCCATTTTGGTTCCTCATGTTTGCTCTAAGTTCCGTTTTGGTCCCTTAAGTTTTTTTCGTTCTCTTTTGGTCCCTCAAGTTTCTAAAAAGTTCCACCGTTAGTCCTTGACTTTTTTCCATCCATTTTTTTGGTTAAAAAAAGGAAAAAAAACTAACTTTCATCTTCCAACAATTTCACTCTTTTACAAAAGGGAAGGACCTTATTGCAAAAGAGAAAAATTGTTGGGAGATGAAAGTTAGTTTTTTTTTTCCTTTTTTATTAATGGAAAAAGTGGATGGAAAAGAGTCAAGGACTAACGGTGGAACTTTTGGGAAACATGAGCGACCAAAACGCAACTTTGAGCCAACATGAGGGACCAAAACAGAACGAAAAAAACTTGAGGGACCAAAACAGAACTTTAAGCAAACATGAGGGACCAAAATAGGACTTTGGCAAAAAAAAAATTGATAAAGCATTAATAACTAGTTTAGTGTGTTAAGATTTTCCATTTTATCAGATATAGAAACACTTTTCATCTGCTTGAGTCTTCATATCCTACCTTGCCTCTAACATACTATGTGACACCCCATTTGAGGGAATTTGATTACAATTTCCGTATGAAGACTCTCCTTTTGTTAGATCATTTCCAGTATAAAATCCAGGAGTATTCGGCTTCGGCAATAATTTCTCACCATTCAGCATAAGGACTACAGATGACATTTCAGGTCTGTCTTCTGGTTTTTGTTGTACACATAGCAGTCCCACATGTATGCTTCTTATGACTTCAGAAGTAGTGCATGTTTTCCCCAAGTATTCATCTATAAGCTCCAATGGCCTCTCTTCAGTCCAGAGTTTCCTTGCCTGAAAAGCATAGAAATTAAATTAGTTATCAAGTTTGATTCTATTTCATTAAGGTCAAACTGCACTTTGAGTCCCATAACTTTTTTTGTTGCACTTTTAATCTCATATATTTTGTTTAGGTTTCATATTTGGTCCGTGTTGCACTTTGGGTCAGGTTGCAGAATTGGTCTAATATCTTTTGGTCATGTTACAAAACTAGTCTTATATCTTTGGGTCATGTGCAGAATTAGTTCCATATCTTTAGGTCAAGTGGAATGGAACTTTTTGCAAGGATATGACACCAATTTTGCAACCTGACTAAAAGATATGAGACCAAAAGTGATACGGGATCAAATCTGTTACTTGAGCAAAAGATATGGGTCCAAAAGTGCAACAAAAAATGTTATTGGACCAATTGAAACCTGAGTAAAAATTATGGGACCAAAAGTGCACTTTGACCTTTCATTAATCAACTAGTTTGTAGATTTGACAAAAGTGAGTTGCACTAACATGTCCAAGAAGATTGAGGTTGTGTTCAGGGTCAAAGGAATCCTCTATTTCTCTTCCCACTAACTATCTCAAGTATTATTACACCGAAACTGAAGACATCTGATTTCACTGAGAAATGACCACGGATAGCATATTCTGGTGGAATATAACCACTGAAAGTGTCATTGGCATAAGAACAAGTCAAATAACAAGAAATGATTACCAAAACAAAGTAGAACCCAAAAGGTAACTTACTAGGTTCCAACCACCTTATTTGTGTTTGCTTCAACTTGATCTCCCCCAAAAGCCCGAGCTAAGCCAAAGTCTGAAATTTTTGCATTCAATTGGACATCTAGAAGAATATTGCTAGTTTTAAGATCTCTATGAATAATTCTCAATCTCGAGTCCTGATGAAGATAAAGAAGTCCTCGAGCAATGCCACCAATAATGTGGAAACGGTTTTGCCAATCCAAAAGCTTGCTTCTACTTTCATCTAGTCAATATAAACTACATGTTTAGAAAATAGCACACCAACAGTTTCATCTAGATTTATTGATAATAAGTTAATCATAAAAAGGATTCCTCTAGTTGTTTTAGTGTAAACTAAGTAACGAACCAAAAATAAAGTAATCCAAGCTCTTGTTGGGCATGTATTCATAGATCAAGATTTTTTCTCCCCCTTGAGTGCAGCAACCAAGAAGCTTCACAAGATTACGATGTTGAAGTTTGGCAATTAACTTAACTTCATTTTTTAACTCCATCAAACCTTGACCAGAATTAACGGAGAGCCGTTTTACAGCTAACTCTTGCCCATCTATTAGAGTTCCCTGAAAAAGTCATATGGTAAAACTGAAAATTTGATATATAGAGAAAATAAAAATCTTGATCAGATTGGCTATATTACCTTGTATACTGGCCCAAATCCACCTTCTCCCAATTTGTTGCTACTTGAAAAGTTATTTGTGGCTTCAACAATGACTGAGAGATCAAATGTTTGTAGATCCATGTCTTCCTTGCATAATTTGCTTCTATGATGTTTCCAGTAAAATAGTCTTACCATCACTGACATGTAAAAGATGACATATTTGTACTTTCAGCTATTGTGTACCAACCGGCTATCAGATCTTAAAATATATTCAATCTCACAAAAGTCTAACATGAAAAAATTTACCTGGATTTGGAAGTTTCTTTTTCGATATATCTCTTGAAAACCAAATGGCTACGAAGCCAATGACTAACATTGAGGCACCAACTCCTAATCCTTCATGTAATTTCTTGGTAGAGTTTATATGTCCATGGTCTGCAGCATGATCTGACAGATGAAGAGTATAGTTAACCATTAATTTCAAGTTAAAGAATAATTTCTTTCTTGTCAAGCAGATATAGAAAGAACCGAAAAAAAAAGAACATGCAAACAAAAATACAAATTAAGTACCTAGTTCTGAAGCATGGACTCGAATATAAAGGTCTTGTCCCCCTTGAGAAAGTTGCCTTACGTCCATTATGCCATTAAACCAAAGTAAGCATCCATTTCCTCCATTTCGGATATCCAGATTTGCATAAGCTACACAAGAGCAGTTTTGCAGACATGATTCTTGACATTCCTCAAGGTTCATGGTCTCACTATACCATGAAGAAGAAGTGTCTGGCAATTTCATTCCTACATACTTATGGAAGCCGTCATTGTTATCACATTCCAATGGAATGTTTCGAATACAGCCGTTGGACCAATCCGATATCTTCCATTCTTGAGCATATTTAGGAACAAATCCCTTAAGGCATAAACAGATTGGAGTGTTACTGATATTGCATATAGAATTTGAACCACACAAGGCATAATTTTCACATTGATCAACAGGTGTAGTTGAGATAATTTCCCAGCTGTTTCTTTGACTTCTCCAAATTGATCTTTCCCCTACACCCGAGGGCAGCATGACATATCTTGTGAAAGTGATGTATTCTGAAGTTTGTACTCATAATACACCTCTTTCTCATTGAACACAAATTCATATTTATATAATGGATTCGGCTTTTGACCTGGGTAACCTGTAAGAGTAAGGCCATTCCATGAACCAGGTCTGTTATATATAGCACTTCCCTTCAACTGAACTACCTGTGGATAGCCTCTAAGTTCTATTTTAACTATAGAGTCTCCATGACCTGGATTATCTGCACTTTTCCAAGATGACAAAAATCTATCCAGTCCCTTCTCTAGATTCCATCCAAGTTTCATTCCAGGCAGTAATGTATCACAGGGATAATCAAAACTCTGCCATAATAAGTTCTCCAGATTGCNTTATATCCTTTATTAGTGAAGGATGTTACATTTTGGTATCAGAGCCAGGTTCCGAACATCCTGTTAGGGTGTGGTGTCCTAATTCTAAGTAGAATGACCTTGAATGAAAATGTTTTGTCACTACTGTACCCGGGGCAGTTGGGTGACTTAGACATTTTCTTATTCAAGGGACAATAGAGGTGTTCGGTTTGAGGATTGTGTAATCCCTCTCTTTGTCATGATTGCACTATCTAAATACTATGCTATTGAGACTGATCACCTCAGTAGTGTACTATTTAGTAGTGGTGATTTTGTCACTGGGTATGGGAGTACTTGTTCTGAAGTTTTCTTAGAGCTTACGGTGAGACTGCGAGTTAGGGTGATTTACTTTGGAACATGCTAAATATGTGTTGTGGCTTGGATCACTAATGAAAGTTTTGACTCAAGTGGCGGTTATGTTGTGAAATCATAAGTGTTTGAATGCGAACCTTTGGGGTTTGCTTTGAGCTTGTTGTTTCTGTTGAGATACAACCTTAGAGGGGTATGAAAGTTATCAGTTGATAGAAGTATTTGTTGTAAATACTATTGTGTAAGGAAAATGGATTCTAGGTGAGTAAGCTCGCCATTGTGATGATATGTAATATATATGTGTACCAAAGAGGTGATGGATTGTAAATCAATGTGGGTAGATGGTGAACCTAATTCTGTATGGACTAAAAGAGTGAATTTTGAGTACATGTAAGAGCTTTGGATTGCAGTATCATATAGTATGCTTGTGAATTTGGTATTGTTAATGGGCCTAGATTGGCTAAAGCGTGTTACGAGTAATAGTTGGGACAAAAATTTTTGAGTAGTTATCTTGATGAGTAGCTAAGGTAATTTGAGTTGGATGAAGAAAAAATTAGTTATTGTGAATCAAAGGATTTTATAGATTTTCCATTATTGGCAGAAACAAAGGTTGAATGAGATTAGAGTTAAGAGTATAGTTGGTAGTAAAAATTGATTGACGAACTCCCTGAGCTAAGAAAAATGTAAAGTAAATTCCAACAGTGTTTTAGCCATTTGAAGGCGGTGGTTCATGAGTAGTGAATTTAACCCTTCAAAGTGATTGAGGATATTTCTTGATTGATATGTTGTGGAATCCGCAATGAATGCTGGGGTTGTTAAAACCAGTGGATTGGATGGTGAATGAATTGTTTAAAGTGGACAAAAGGTTTGGTGTATAAAATGGGATTTGTTAGAATAGAAGCAAATTAAGAGGATGCAGAGAGTAGTTGGGTGAATTTAATCGGCTAATTGAAAAAGAGTTGAAGAATTTATATGATAGATAGTGGTTGTCAGAATATTGGTTAATGGTGATTAAGATTTTTGTGTGAGAAGTTTAGCTTATATATATGATTGGAAGTAGATTCGGGAGGAACCAGAGAATAATTGAGTGAACTCGAAGTTACTGTTTTAACTGAAGTTGAAGAAATTATGACAAGAGGTTTTTCTTGTCTAAAATGTAATTGATATGATGAGTTGTGCAAGATTGTTGTATATACTTTTGAGTTTTGATTGTTTGATTAAATTATGATGAGTGTTTTGAAGAGAAGAGGGTTATCCGTTGAAAAGTAAGGATTTTGAGATTTTTCCTATTTGAGAGCGATGCAGTTGACAATCGAATTGAAGTCCGAAAATTTAATTAGTTTTGTTAGGTTCTTCATTCATGAATTAGACATTCAAGGGTGAAAATGAGATTTCTGCTTTGATTGTCATTGTGGATGAAAGGCGTGAAAGGGAAGTAAAATATGTTTTAAGTTATTGGTGACATCTTTGTTACTTGATCTTTGTATTTTTCTTGATCTCTTTCCCCTAAGATTTATGGTAGATGCAGTCCTTATTTCGTTTGTCAAATATAAATGGTGTTCAGGGTTGTAAACGATGTGGTTAGTAAGAGTGATTGTGTTCTAACTCTTACAATGCTCATAGCAGCTCCTTGGAACTAAAGTATGTTGTAAGATGGGATAAACAGAGATAACATTGTGTCATTTGATTGTTCTACGGAAGGTATAATGTTGAGTTTGAGTTGTGATTCGTTAAGAGTGTTTGGTATCGAGTGGTCAGAAGATTAAAGAATAGTTTCATTGAAGCCAGAATGAGGTGAAACTTTGTGAGAATTCGGATTTGAAGAGAGAGCATGATAATAGTACCCTAATTAGATATAATTACCTTTCAAGGGGAAAAATAAGTGGATTTATTGAGTATCTAGAAGAATAAGTTAATAACTGAATACCTTGGTAAATTAGTAAATAAAGAAAGTTGTTGTAATGACTCGCCCTAGAGGGGAAGTTAAACGTTTGTGTAGAATAACTAAAAGTGAAGGTTGATAGTGACAAGACAATGATTACTGGTCACTTTTAGGTGACAATGAATTTGAAGCTGAAGTGAGAAGATTTGAAAGGCTCCTGAATTAGAGTGCGTAAGGATAATATGAAGGTTCTTAATTATCGAGATTTGTAATTGTAGTTCATTAGGAGAATAAGGTTTGAAATGGAGCGGATCTTAAACGATTTGGTTAAAATTCTTTAATATCATTTCGACTATAAGTGGTGTTATGGTGAAAGTTTTGGAAAATTTGATATTTTAAGATACAACTGATGTGAGGCAAGTTGGGAGTTGTCTAAGTGGTCTGAAATTTTGAGAAATTGATGTATTGCAACGTAGTGACAGAACTAGTGAACATTTGTACTTTGAAGAAGAACAGAGATAAGTGAAGTGAGAAACAAAGAAAATTGGTGTTAACAAAGGATAAATGTAGTAATCATAAAAAAAAATAGTGATGTTGGAAATAGAATTAAAAAAAAGAAAAAAGAATGAAGAGCGTTTGTTTGGGAATTATTTTTGTTGTAAATGTGGAGTGATTTTACAGAGTTTGTAAACCCAGTGATCAAAGGAAAACAATTTTCAGAGATTCAAATAGAATGGAACTTTAAATGGGTTCTAATCACAAAAGTATTTTAGCCGTGGCCATAATTGTAAGAAAGAATTAAGTGTCGGTTGTTTTAGTGAAATGGAAAATTATCGGAGTCGTAGCATGTTTAATCCTAAGACGAGAAATTGACAGCTCATGGAAGCAACTGGAGATAAAAGATAATAATGTTAAGAAAAGAACATGAATTATTAAAGATAATTATTTGAATTGTGGTCATAGGTAGCGGAGGAGCTAGAATTAAGAGTTTAAAGTCTCAATGATTAGTAAATCAGAGTTGCGCAGTGAAGGTATAACGAGTTTGGCCCTAAACCTTGTGGTGATGATTTAATAATGAAAGTAGAGATTAAAGTTGGAGTAATATATGAAGGATTTGATCAAGATTTCTTAGTATTGTATTGACCGTAAATGGTTTTATGATGGAGTTAATTAAGGCAAGTTAGAAAGCTAATTAGAACGGACGGAATTTTTGGAAAAAAAAAAAGAAAACACACCATGTTGCAACAAGAAAATGAATTTAGTATGTGTACCTCAGGAAGAAAGTACAAATGTGAAGGTCAATGAAATGAAAATTGAAAAGAGAGTGGTAAATCAAAATATTGATGATGGAATTGAGTTTGATAACACAAGGTGTGAGTTCTGAAATTTCAAAGGAAATAAAGAGACCACATGAGAGAGTGAAGTTGAAATTTTTGTCAAAGCAAAGCAGTAATTGCAGGGTAATTCGAGAAGAGCTGAGAGAAAATTAATAAATTCTTGAAGTTTTCGAATTGCTTGAAGCTAAGTCTAGATGAAATGGAAGATTCAACTGTTAAGAAGTAGTTCGAATCTATGATGAAAAACATTAAAGGGGTATTAGAGAGATGTATGTATTTCAATGGGAGTGAAGATAAAATGGTTCTGAATGTTTTTCATCGAAAGACAATCGTTAATGATGGAATTTCGGGGACAAAATTTTATTTAGAGGGGAAGAATGTAACATCCCAAATTTTTGAAAAAAGACTTATTAGAAAGAAAATGAAGTTTGGGTGATCTTAAATAATTATAAGAGAGTAATTTCTTAGAGGATTTTGGGGAAAGGGAATAAAGTAGGGTAAGATGAGTGGAAATATGGAGTAAATGTTGATTTGGAGTTCATAAGGGACTAAATTGAAAGATTTAAAAGTATTTAGAAAATAATTGAGTATGATTTTTGGATGGAAATGTTATGAGAGGGATTAAAATAGAATAAATAAAGTGTGTGAGAAAAGTTTAGAAATGATTTAGAACTTGAAGGTATCAAATTGAAAAGAAAATAAATGTTTAAGTGTTTAAGTATAATAAATAGAAAGATTGGGGGGAAGAAATATAGTTTTTCCCAAAGTTTGTAAATATGCAATTATAAGAAAGAGAGTCGGTGGAAGCTGATATTTTCGCAGAGATTTTCGCAGAGAAAAAAAAAAAAGAGTGGTGACTTGCTTGAGGAAGAGAAAAAGAATAGTCGATATCTTTATATCCAACGATCCGTTTTCGACGTTCTACCCCTTGAATCGAAGCTTAGAACGAGAGTAAGCTAACCCTTGTTCCAGTTTGCAATTCCAACGGTTAGATTGAGAGTAAACGGAGATCGAAAATCAGCGTCCAGAGTTAGGAAAGTGCAGAATTTCTGGAATTTCAGGGACTAAATTGATCCTAGGTAGGGTTCTTCTCTTTCTCCTCACTTCAAAGCATGTCTTCACTCATTTGTTTGCCTAGGGTTTTCAGAAATTGTATGATTTATTAGTAATTTTGATGAATATGTGAATAATTTTGATGAATGTGTGATGAGTGATTTTCTAAGTATGTTTGGTATATTTATTGATGGTCCAATATGTATAAAAGGTGATTTTTTGTTGATGTAATATTGTTACTAAAGCTGGGATTTATATGAGTACATGGGATTTTGGTGAATTGTGATGAACATATGATGTTTATAATTGATATTTGATGAGTTTGGTATATGTAAAATAAATATTTGGTGAATGTTGTTTGTATCATATTGTTGATGTTTCAGAGTTAGAAATTATATGACAAAAGATTGTGAATTGAGTTGATAAGTGGTATAGAATTAAAATATAATATGAGATGGTTTGGTATAAATGAACAAGAATACATGTTTGATATATGTTATGGAATTTTGTATAGAAGATATGATGAATTAATGAGATGTAAATAATAGTGGTTGATAAAGTGTTTGAGAATGATGAATGTAGAATTTATTGTTAAAGAGATGGATAGTTGAATGATTGATGAAAGTTAATAAGTTTGGTGAATTTGTTGTGATTTAACATCCCTTT
>QANZ01011303.1:11525-26391 GCA_003254925.1 Chamaecrista fasciculata
AATTTTTGAAAAAAGACTTATTAGAAAGAAAATGAAGTTTGGGTGATCTTAAATAATTATAAGAGAGTAATTTCTTAGAGGATTTTGGGGAAAGGGAATAAAGTAGGGTAAGATGAGTGGAAATATGGAGTAAATGTTGATTTGGAGTTCATAAGGGACTAAGTTGAAAGATTTAAAAGTATTTAGAAAATAATTGAGTATGATTTTTGGATGGAAATGTTATGAGAGGGATTAAAATAGAATAAATAAAGTATGTGAGAAAAGTTTAGAAATGATTTAGAACTTGAAGGTATCAAATTGAAAAGAAAGTAAATGTTTAAGTGTTTAAGTATAATAAATAGAAAGATTGGGGGGAAGAAATATAGTTTTCCCCAAAGTTTGTAAATATGCAATTATAAGAAAGGGGAAGAAGCTAAGAGTCGGTGGAAGCTGATATTTTCGCAGAGAAAAAAAAAAAAGAGTGGTGCTTGCTTGAGGAAGAGAAAAAGAATAGTCGATATCTTTATATCCAACGATCCGTTTTCGACGTTCTACCCCTTGAATCGAAGCTTAGAACGAGAGTAAGCTAACCCTTGTTCCAGTTTGCAATTCCAACGGTTAGATTGAGAGTAAACGGAGATCGAAAATCAGCGTCCAGAGTTAGGAAAGTGCAGAATTTCTGGAATTTCAGGGACTAAATTGATCCTAGGTAGGGTTCTTCTCTTTCTCCTCACTTCAAAGCATGTCTTCACTCATTTGTTTGCCTAGGGTTTTCAGAAATTGTATGATTTATTAGTAATTTTGATGAATATGTGAATAATTTTGATGAATGTGTGATGAGTGATTTTCTAAGTATGTTTGGTATATTTATTGATGGTCCAATATGTATAAAAGGTGATTTTGTGTTGATGTAATATTGTTACTAAAGCTGGGATTTATGAGTACATGGGATTTTGGTGAATTGTGATGAACATATGATGTTTATAATTGATATTTGATGAGTTTGGTATATGTAAAATAAATATTTGGTGAATGTTGTTTGTATCATATTGTTGATGTTTCAGAGTTAGAAATTATATGACAAAAGATTGTGAATTGAGTTGATAAGTGGTATAGAATTAAAATATAATATGAGATGGTTTGGTATAAATGAACAAGAATACATGTTTGATATATGTTATGGAATTTTGTATAGAAGATATGATGAATTAATGAGATGTAAATAATAGTAGTTGATAAAGTGTTTGAGAATGATGAATGTAGAATTTATTGTTAAAGAGATGGATAGTTGAATGATTGATGAAAGTTAATAAGTTTGGTGAATTTGTTGTGATTTAACATCCCTTTCAAGGATTTGGGTTTCAAATGCAAGAGAATATACATATATATATATTTATATATATGAGATGTAAATAATGAACAAATATTGTATCAATGAATTATATGTGAAAATGATGGGAATTGTTGTTGGAAGTGTGAAGTACATTTTGTAATTGTGAGTTAATTAGTATGAAAGGAATTTTTGTAGAATGAGTGTACTTGGATTATTTATGTTGTTGAAAATTAAGTTTGGAAATACCTATGATAATTTATGTGATGGAAATATTATGAAATGGTTTGGACTATGAAATTTGGCAATGAATTACTTCGTTTTTGAATTGTGTCATGATACCTGAGGGTGGAATCCCTCCCCTTTTATTCGCGATGAATATTGGGGTAACGGCTATGGTGGATTCCATAGTTGGCCTAAGGTGGATTCCTTAGGTGACAGGCTGATTGGTATTGTGCGCACATCGGGAGACGTCCTGGATAGCCTAGGTCGAGATGACCATTGGAAATTTAATCATGACATTGTTTATTATACCGACTATACCAATTGGTATCACGGGTGTCGGGTGCCGCGCGGGCACGGTCGGTAACATAAGTGTTTCGGAATTGTACTTCTAATGAGAGTTTTGAAAGAAAGTCAGTTTTTCCCCGCCAGCTTACCCGTTTTACAGTTATTGATGTATGTATGATTATTCTGAATAGTTATATGTGATGAATGTTATTTAGATAAATTGATTGATTATTAACTACGCACAAATGGTTATTTGAATTTTATGTTTAAAATGTGAATATTAGTTTGAATGCTTAGCATTATGTTTATTAATTAAATGTGTAATTGATTATTGATTACTTATAAAACTAAACTAGCTTACATGTTAGAATTTCATGTTGTGAACTTGTGTTTGAAGTATTGTTGTTGAGTGGGGAATTGTGGTTCAAGTAGAGAGAATCCAACCCTGCTGAGAATCTTCCCAGATTCTCACCCTACAACATTTCAGTTGTGTGATTGCAGGTCATAATCTCTCTGGTTTGTGCTTGAAGGAGGGACTTGAAGTGTACTTAGAAAAGGTTTTAGTTTCATGTTCTTTGTTTTTAGTTTTGGGCCATGTAATTATTATTTGTATCAGTTATATCCTTTATTAGTGAAGGATGTTACAATATATGATTTACTTTGGCACAAATTTTGTTTCTAATTAGGAACTAAAATAATTTGCATTTAGATAACACTTAGTACCTTATAAACAGGTCCAAAGCCACCCTCACCAAGTTTATTATCACTTGAAAAACTATTTGTTGCTGTAGAAACACTTGCAAAGCTAAACAATGGCAATTTGACTTCATTTTTGTTCAATTTTGTAGGTTTCTCCTCATCAGTAAGCTCGGAGCTTTGTACTTTCATGCTCATGCCGACATCAAACAACAACAGATTCTCCCCTAGAAATTTGAGAGGAAAGTTAATCTACATTTATATGTATATATATATATATATGCTATTTTATTCATCATCTAATCTGAGAACTTCCTTACCTTTTCCCCTTAGCTTTCTCCTTCTGTAGTAGTAAGCAAATGATGCTATTGTAAGCAATGTTACGAATAAGATTACGACGACTATTATCATCGGTGACACCTTATGTCTTCTTGCATTGGGGTTATGATAAGGAGTATTGGTCACTGCAAAGCACAATATTTATTAAATGGGACTCGGCATAATTTTCAAAAGAGGTAAAGAGGAAGCTATCAAACGTTAGAGATGACAAAAGTCACCATTTTAACATATACCATTGTTAATAAATTCAGAGCGATCAAGTCTGAGGAAGAAACTTGGCTTATACTTATCATCACGAACATCAACAGAGATGTTTCTCATATTCAACACTTGATCAAGCCACAACGAGCAATTCCCCGAAAAATCAAACACATAAGCCGAGCAAGAACAATTGCCCAAACAAAATTTTTCACAAGATAATGTGTCATTAGTTTTGAAGGCATCTGCAGGAAAAGAAAAATCTACTCTGTCCAATTGACAAAACCAATCACCCTGTCCATTATTGCTACTACTTGTGTTGCTGCTACAGAGCAACTCTGTTTTCCTCACACATCCTTTTGATGTGTCTCCTTTGATCCATGAAATTTCATCATATGGCTTAAAACCTTTGAGGCATTCACAAGGCTTCTTGGCTTGTGGGTTACAAATGCTAAAGTTTCCACATAATGCATTTCTTCCGCACCTGGCTGATTGTAAAGAAACCCACTGATTGATGTCTTGTGACCAGAATTGTTGGTTAAGCTCACCAGAAACTTCCAAAACCAATCGAGAAGTATACTCTCCTTGCCAAGTCAAATATTCCTGCCGATTCCATATAGTATTGCTTCGGTTATTAGAACTTTGAAATGTATAATTAGAAACCTCATCGCCAACCCAGTATATCTCAGAATCCTTCCTGATGATTAGCATCTGCGAGTTGAAGAATCGATAACCTGCTTCAACTTTGAGCGAGAAATTTCCAGGACTTGGATCTTCTGAACTCACCCACGACCTCAATGACCAACTCAATCCTGTTACTTGGTCAAATCCTAAGTTCATTCCGGGCAAAAGGGTATTTGTGGGATTGTCAAAACTTTGCCATAAGATTTCCAAATCTGGATTGTGAAGTAGAAGGAGGTTACCTGAATCCAACACCACAACACTGATACTACTTAGATTTGTTCTAATTGTTGGCATGATATCGTTCAATGTCATTCTTGTGAGTGGATCCCATGCAATGAGTAACTCACTGCACACTGCACTAGTGCAGTGAGTAACTCATTGCATCTGTACCGCTGTAGTGTGACACATCCATGATCAAAACGCAATGTTTCCATTTAATGAAACACTGTGTTTTGGTATCTATGTGTCACACTGCAGGATTTTATAGTGAGTTACTCACTGTAGAGGATCCAGCCTCGTCATTCTGACATACTAATTATCTAAACCAATCGAACTAAACCAACAAACTTAAAAAATAAACCAAACCAAACCCTAGAAGAGAAGGTAAAAATTAAGAGAAGATACACTAAATAGTTGAATTTTGAAAACTGAAGAGACCAAATAATTACATATATATCATTAATATGTGACATTTGACATGTCATATGTGTACTTAACAACTAGGTTATAAGTGTAAGTGCTATAGGGACTAACCAATTGAGTTTTGTAATTATTGATGGACCATCTAGTGTATTTCAATAATGCAGGGACCAAAGAGTGAGTTTCCTCATTTTCAAATCTGGATTATGCAATAGAAGGAGGTTACCTGAATCCAACAGCATAACATTGATACTGCTGAGATTTGTTGTAATGTTGGTCAGAAAATGTACAATTTCGTCTTCCATAACTACGAGATTTCCGTCGTCATATAGAGTTAGAATGGCGGAGGATGCTGAGATTGCGTGCTTTCTGTTTGCAACCCAAACAATGTTGTTATCACGTACTTTCTTAAACCATATCCCAACGTAGAACTTGGTCGAATTCTCTCGAGTGAAAAAACCCAGCTCGAAGCTCCCGTTAGCTGACACCAAAGTATCTGAGGTTCCAATTGATTGCCCTTTTGACAAAGTTTCTGTATAGGTTACTGCATTCGCGGACTGTAATAAGGTTAGGCAGCACAACAAAATCATAAGATACGAGTTTTGTTCCATGTTGATTTACTTTGTGAGACCAAGATATGCAAATTTGATTCAGTACTACAATATTTTCTTAACACTTAATGCGAGCATTAGAGAGAAGGACCAAATTAACACGCTGTCTCATTGACTCGATGTATTACGTAAGACAACTGTTAGCTGCTAACTTTCCCATGTCACAGAAGAAAACAAGTCGTTGCCCAGAAATCAGTATTTTCCACACACAAAAACAATGTAACATATATTTGTTAGAGGAGACAAATGGGCTAAACTTGTGTGGCTAATGACTAGTTTAGATTTTGAAGATTACCCTCATTTAGTCACGTCTCACAAATGTACTTCCAAATTGATTGAAAGAAACTGAACCATATTTGCTTGGCTGAATTTTAGACTCTGTTTCGATTCATGGTGTGGTAACTGGTAACGTATAGATGCCCTTCGTTTAGTCCAATTTAGTGAGCCAATGTTTTGTGTTTCTTATGTGGAAAATTCTAAGCTGACTTGTTTTATATATTGATTCCAAGCAATTGATAGTTGCTTGCATTACAGTGACATCACATGCATGGTCCAGAGTTGATTTTTCTTTTTCTTTTTATTTTTTTCATTAGACTATTCGTTTTATTTTATTGGGACAGTTTTTATATTTTTCTATATATTTTAATTGTTAGGGCATTTCTATTGTAGTTCTTTGGCACGCACAAGAAAAATAGAAAAAATAAAAAGGACACAATCTTATCTTTAGAACGATAAAACTCAACAAATAACTTAATGCAAATCACATTTCGAACAACATTTGTTCTAAAAATTTTGAAATGCGAAGTGTGGTCACGGTGCTTTATTTGGTTTACAATTATACCCTAACTTCAAGTTTATATACAGCGCGCAGACATTCTTTTCAACAAGACTTGAATATAAAGTAATGTTTATAATATATATGGTCCAAATTTCATTGTGGTCCCTCATGTTTACCCTCAAATCTATTTTACTTCCTAATATTTTTTAATTCCACTTTGGTCTTTAATATTTTTCAAAAGTTTCATTTTGGTCCTTAATAAGTTCCACAATTGGTCCCAAGCTACTAAATGTGATCATATATATCTTTCTCATTTCTAGTCTAATTGTGACAAAATTAGAATTACGGGTTACTCTTGATTGATTTTTTTCTCTTCTCAATTAGAGTTATCGACAAATGAAACCAAATTGAACATGAAAGTGAGTCACTCGTTCTATGAAATCGGTCATATCTCTCCCGTTTCATATTCGACTGCAACATAATCAAAGTTACAAGTTACTTTTGACGCGTTATTCCTCTTTTGAACCAGAGTCATTGACAAAGAGGCTAAATAATACTTTGAAAGTGGCCGAGTTGATTTGATCGAAACACCACTACCAACTTTCAGAATACTTTTTAGCCACGTTTGTCAACGGTCCCAACTAGACAGAAAACGAACTCATCAAGAGTAACTCTTAACTCTGATTTCACCTTATTCGAAATTGAAATGAGAGATATATGATAAATTTCATGAAATGAGTGACTTACTTTCAGGTAGTGTTGTTTGGACCGAACGGTCTGACCGGTCCAACCGTCAAACAACCATTAAAACGAGTTGGTTCAACCTAAAACCAAATCAACAGTTTTTTTTTTTTTTTACAATTTCACATTTTAACTTTTAAATAAAAATTTATTTTATTTCAACCTAAAAATTTAACTTTTTATAGTTAAATCAAATCTAAAGTTTACTTAGTTTATTTTATTTTATAAAAAGTTTTGTTTGATTCATATAAAATTTATTACACTTAATAAAAACATATNAAAAATTAAAAAAAATTATATGTGGGCTCGCGGGTTGGGTTGGGTTGAGAAACTACGAAACCGCAACCCAACCCGCAAGTGTGCGGGTTGGGAATTTTGAGCCCAAACCAACCCGCGAACCCGAACCAACCCAACCCAAAGCTGTAGGTTGGGTTGGTTTCTGCGGGCTCGCGGGTTGGCAGGTTGGTTTGCTCACCCCTATCTCAGACTCTCTTTCTGCAACAGTTCTTCGACTTTGAAGTTTCAAATGTTGGATCGGGGTCTTATATCAAATGCTATAGTTAGGGAAAAGTTATATTTTTGTTTTGGTGGCTGAAGTGCAGTTTTGGTCCTATAACTTTGGTAAAAGTTTCAATTTGGTCCCATAACTGTTTTTGTTACAATTTTGGTCCCATAACTTTTGAAAGCGTCTCCGCGTTGGTCCCAAACTGGTTTCCATTCATTATCTGCCGTTAAAAATGATCTGACATATTGAGTTGAGTTGGGAGAGAAAGCAATGAACGGTGAAAAAGGATGATGACGTGGCAAATATGGGTGAAGTTATGGGATGGATGAAAATCATCTTCGGACTAACGGTGGAACGTTTTCAGAAGTTATGGGACCAAAATTGCAACAAAAAAATTTATGAGACCATATTGAGACCTTTGCCAAAGTTATGAGACCAAATTGAAACCTTTGCTAAAATTATGGGACCAAAAGTGCATTTTAACCTATTTTGTTTGTTGTTAAATTTCTCTATTAGTGTGTATAAAAAAAAAAAACGTATGTGTTGTAAAGGGAAATTTTTAAAAAAATGTAGAAATGCACCGTGGGTTAAGACTTAAGAAACAATAGCTCTATATCAAGTTTTGAAGGGAACCCATTAATTAAGGGTCTCTTTGGGGGCTCCCAAATCTTAATCTCATCTCATTCAATCATCATCTCATCTTAGGATTAGATGAATAGTAGTGGTTGGGTGTTTGTTGGAGCCATCATCTCATCTCATCTCATTCACATCATCATCTCATCCACAACATCATTTCATTTTCTCTTACATTTACTAAACTATCCCTACTCATATACCTATAATTACCTATACTCTAATACAAATATAAAAAAAAAATTAGGCAAAATAGTAATTTTACATACCCCCATTTATTATACTTATAATTTTCTCTCTATCTATCTATCATTTCTTATCAATTTTTTTTTCTTTATCACCTACACCTCTCTCTCTCTCTCTCTCTCTCTCTCTCTCTCTCTCTCTCTCTCTCTCTCTCTCTCTNCAAACCAACCCGCGAACCCGAACCAACCCAACCCATAGCTGCGGGTTGGGTTGGTTTCTGCGAGCTCGCGGGTTGGTAGGTTGGTTTGCTCACCCCTATCTCAGACTCTCTTTCTGCAACAGTTCTTCGACTTTGAAGTTTCAAATGTTGGATCGGGGTCTTATATCAAATGCTATGCTTAGGGAAAAGTTATATTTTTATTTTGGTGGCTAAAGTGCACTTTTGGTCCCATAACTTTGGTAAAAGTTTCAATTTGGTCCCATAACTGTTTTTGTTACAATTTTGGTCCCATAACTTTTGAAAACGTCTCACCGTTGGTCCCAAACTGGTTTCCATTCATTATCTGCTGTTAAAAATGATCTGACATATTGAGTTGAGTTGGGAGAGAAAGCAATGAACGGTGAAAAAGGATGACGACGTGACAAATATGGGTGAAGTTATGGGATGGAAGAAAATCATCTTCGGACTAACGGTGGGACGTTTTCAGAAGTTATGGGACCAAAATTGCAACAAAAAAAGTTATGGGACCATATTGAGACCTTTGCCAAAGTTATGGGACCAAATTGAAACCTTTTCCAAAATTATGGGACCAAAAGTGCATTTTAACCTATTTTGTTTGTTGTTAAATTTCTGTATTAGTGTGTATAAAAAAAAAAATTATGTGTTGTAAAGGGAAATTTTAAAAAAAATTTAGAAATGCACCGTGGGTTAAGACTTGAGAAACAATAGCTCTGTATAAGTTTTGAAGGAAACCCATTAATTAAGGACCTGTTTGGGAGCTCCAAAATCTTAATCTCATCTCATTCAATCATCATCTCATCTCATTAAGGACCTGTAGTGGTTGGGTGTTTGTTGGAGCCATCATCTCATCTCATCTCATTCACATCATCATCTCATCCACAACATCATTTCATTTTCTCTTACATTTACTAAACTATCCTTACTCATATACGGATATACCTATAATTACCTATACTCTAATACAAATATAAAAAAAATAGGCAAAATAGTAATTTTATATACCCTCATTTATTACACTTATAATTTTCTCTCTCTATCTATCTATCATTTCTTATCAATTTTTTTTTCTTTATCACCTACCTCTCTCTCTCTCTCTCTCTCTCTCTCTCTCTCTCTCTCTCTCTCTCNTCTCTCTCTCTCTCTCTCTCTCTCTCTCTCTCTCTCTCTCTCTCTCAAAATATTTTTGAAATGTTGTTTATATTAACTTAATCAAACAAAAAATATTTTTGTTCATTTGCAATGTTAATTTTTTTTAGTCTCAATATTCTTCTATTTGTTTTGAGTAAAATATACAATTAAATCCTTAAATTATTTTTTAAGTTACAATCTTCTTCTATTCTCGCTACAATATTCTCTTCACTTTTATAAGCATTTTGATCCTCAAACTATGAGCTCAGTTTCCTTGGCTCCTAAAACTTTTTTTTGTTTAGTTTCTTTTCCTCAAATTATGCAATTAGTTTGATTTTGGTCCTCAAACTATTTTTTGTTCTATATTCATGTCCAAAATCATCTGATGATTATACGTTGTGGATAATGGATAAATAACGGTTATTTTTTTGTTGGGAAAATATACAAGTTTCCACATGTCAGTTATTTTTTTTTTGTTCGAATCATGGGTAGCTAAAAAATTGCAATGTTGTTTTGTTTTTTATTGTCTCAATATTCTTCTATTTGTTTCGGTCATAAAACTATTTATGGTTAGATTTTTTACTCAAATTACGAGATGAGTTGCATTTTGGTCCGCAAAATATTTGTTATATTTTTTAGTCCAAACAACAACATTCCTATATGTTTTTTACTATTATACAATTCAATCCATACTTTTTTTCAATATATCTTATGAAGTTTTGTGTAAAAATTAAAAGGAGTTAAAATTATTTTTTATCTTCTCATTTGTTGGCATTGTTGCTAGTCTGTTCCTTAAACTATGAGATTAGTTTCGTTTCAATAATAAAACTATTTCTGGTCTTATTTTGTTTATCAAACTATGAGATTAGTTATGGACCGATTCATTGGATCGATACAAAGTTGTGGACCAAATTGTATGTTTACAATAATTTTCATGTTATTTGCATTCTAGTCCCCAAACTATTGTTTATTATTTTTTGGTCGTTGAATTTCATAAATAGACCCAATTATGATGACTGGGATTTTCTACGGGCCCCGAGTTATCATTACACATGTTAGGGATCGATTAATTGGACCAATTCAAATTTATGGACCAAATTGTAATCTTAAAATAATTTTAATATTATTTTCATTTTGGTCCATCATCTCATCCAATGAGATGGACCCTAAACCCTTCATTCAAAAATATTTCATCCTCACGCTTTCCAATATCATCTCATTTCAATATCATTTCACTCAAACCACAACCAAACACTTATCATCTCATCTCATTATCTCCATCTCATTTCATTATTTGTTACCATTTATACCCCTATACAAATTAAAAAAATCCATGAACCTATGTCAACCAACCACAATCATTACATACCTTTTTATATAATTTCACACCCTATTTAACATCATTTTCTCTAAAATCACCCAAATACCAATACATCATCTTATCTCATCCCATTACAACATCATCTCATCTCATCTCATGTCCCCAATTGTTGCCATCGCTGCACACCCCTCCCATCATCACTACGCTAATCACCTAAATAATTATTTTTACCAATTTTATAAACAACAATACTAATTTCATCCTCAAATTTTACACAAACCGTTAATTGTGTCCCTAATATTTTTTTTGCTGTCAAATTCGTCTTTAATGTTTCACATTTGGATCAATTTTATCCTTTACTCTTACTTTAGCCAAATATTATCGACAGAATCTAGATGACTAATGATATATAATGTAAAATTGATAGTAAAAGAAACTTAAATTCTAACTCAGATCGAAAAACAAAATGCAGTATGTCGTCAATTTATTAAAAAAAGTTAGTCAAAAGATCAAACAAAATGTGGTATTTCAATGAATCCATGAATCATTTGTTTAAAGATTGTCATTTTGTTCGGGCTGTTTGGTTGGGCATTGATTTAGGCATTCTCTTCAATCCTCAAAACATAAATGTGGTAGACCGGTATGAGGGTTGCTGCAACAGATGGATCTTAGCATTGGATACAATGAATCGTGAATTAAAGTGGGTTATTGTCACATTGAAATCCATTTGGGAGGCGAGAAATGGCAGACTGTGGCGAGATCAACGGGCCGACCCTCTTCAACTTACCCATTTAATTAAGAGTAAGATGAAGTCCTTTAATAAGTCTTTTAATGAAAGACACTTAAGGGCAAACATGGTGGCCAAGCCAAACCCATTACAAGATCAGGTTTGTTGGTTGAACAACATTGATTCTAGGAATACTTGGTTAATTAACTGCAGGTCTTCCAAAACAAATAGGTTTATTCAGATTTTGGGATTCAAGCATGGAACATGTGTGTTATCTACTGGAATGAGGACAACCAAATCTAGAGCTAAGTGAATTGATATTTTTCTGTGCTTAAGGGAGATGGGTGTAAGGTCTGGATCCAATTTTCTACAAAGCCTGCTTTTGGTCTTTCCTAATGATCATTAAAAGCGAAAATTTGGAAGAATGTTTTTTGGTAGAGGATACTCTGATGATTTTGAGTCATCTTAGACTCTCTTTCTGCGTTCTTTGACTTTGAAGTTTCAAATGTTGGATCAACAGGGGAGAGGGGTCTTTTATCAAATGCTATGCTAGCTTAGGGAAAAGTTATACTTTTATTTTGTTTGTTGTTAAATTTCTGTATTAGTGTGTATAAAAAAAAAGTATGTGTTGTAAAGGGAAATTATAAAAGAAATGTAGAAATGCACCATGGGTTAAGACTTAAGAGAAACAATAGCTCAGTATAAGTTTTGAAGGGAACCCATTAATTAAGATAGTAAACCAAAATTAAACTTGCTCATGTCCCTAATTGTTGCCATCGCTGCACACCCTCCCATCATCACTACGCTAATCACCTAAATAATTATTTTTACCAATTTTATAAGAAATAATATTAATTTCATCCTCAAATTTTACACAAACCGTTAATTGTGTCCCTAATATTTTCTTTTTGCTGTCAATTTCGTCTTTAATGTTTCACATTTGGATCAATTTTATCCTTTGCTCTTACTTTAGTCAAATATTATCGACAGAATCTATATGACTAATGATATATAATGTAAAATTAATAGTAAAAGAAACTCAAATTCTAACTCATATCGAAAAACAAAATGCAGTATGTCGTCAATTTATTAAAAAAAGTTAGTCAGAAGATAAAAAAAGATTAGAGACGAAATTGATAATAAAAAAGATTGAGAACAAAATTGATAATTAGTATAAAATTTAAAGATAAAATTAATTCAATTTTATATATGGGAACCACACATCATGTTGTTTTCAATGGGAAATTTTCCATTTTCATGATGGCCTGGGCTAATCTATGCACAAATTGCATAGTACAAAAAAGAAAAGCGTTTCCAGGCCAAAAAAGAAAAAAAACGCGTATAGTTGGCATCAATTAATGCGCGTGGGTAATAAATTTTTATATTTTTTTCCTTTTCTTTTACTACTTTCTCCTTCTATAGGTTGAAAGGTCATTTTGCTCCTCAATATATGTTTTAATGTTCATTTTAATTTATTATGTTTAAAAATATTCAAATTGGCCCTAAATGTTGACAAAATATTTCATTTTAGTCCGAATCTATTGAATATGCTTCGTTTTTAGTTCAAACGTGATCAATTTAGAGTCACGTATTGTTCTCAAAGATTACTTTCTCTATTCAATTGGGGCTGTCAACAAATGAAGTCAAATCGGTCTTAAGAGCAAATCGCTCGTTTCATGTTCAAACAACCAAAGTTAATCATATCTCTCTCGTTTCAAATTCGAATGCCGATGGATTCAGAACTAGGAGTTCCGCTTAACAAGTTCATTAAACTTGAAAAAAGAGACAAGACAAATATGATCAAATTTAATCATTTGGGGCCAAATGAAACATTTTACCAATATTTAGGACCAAAATGAAACCTTTTGTCAACATTTAGGATCAATTTATACTTTGCTCTTACTTTAGCCAAATGTTATCGACAAAATCCATATGGCTAATGATATATAATTTAAAATTAATAGAAAAAGAAACTCAAATTCTAACTCAGATCGAAAAACAAGATGCAGCCTGTCGTTAATTTGTTAAAAGTAGTCAAAGGATAAAATTAACTAAAATGTGAAAAATTGGGGACAAAATTGACAATAAAAAAAGATTGAGGATGAAATTAACAGTTAGTGTAAAGTTTGGGGACAAAATTAATACTTTTACTCAATTTTATATATGGGAACCACACACCATGTTATTTTCAATGGGAAATCATTATCCATTTTAATCATGGCATGGGCTAATCTATGCAAAAATGGAGAATCGTTGTCCTTATTGAGCTTGATCATAGTGATGATATGTTCCAGGTGTCTTCCACAAATATGACAGTGAAGCAAAGCACAAATTAAGAATGGCTTATTGCAATGCAGATTGCACAAATTGCATAATACACACATACACACAAAGAAAAACCGCGTTTTCAGGACAAAAAAGAAAAAAAGAAACGCGTGTGGTTGGGTTGGCATCATTTAATGCGCGTGGGCAATAAATTTTTATCTTTTTTCCTTTTCTTTTACTACTTTCTACTTGTATAGGTTAAGAGGTTATTTTGGTCCTAAATATATGCTCTAATGTTCATTTTAATCTATTATGTTTCAAAATGTTCAAATTGATCCTAAATGTTATAAAAAGTTTATTTTATTTCAACCTAAAAATTTAACTTTTTATAGATAAATCAAATCTAAAGTTTACTTAGTTTATTTTATTTTATAAAAAGTTTTGTTTGATTCATATAAAATTTATTACACTTAATATAAACATATCTAGCTATATATGTGTTATGTCATCTTTATTTTATATCTTTGTATTATTCTTGTAACGTATTCTATTTCAGTCTAAAAAAATGTTGAATTATTAATTTTAATTGTGTACATAATATTGATATTTTATATATCTTAAAAGTAATTAATATTATTATTTATTGCATCATCTGGTTCGACCAATTAATCTTATGAAGCATGGATATTGACACGAACACGAGACATGATACGGACACGGACACACTGACACACCAAATTCTTAAAATTACATGATATGACACGACATATATTTATATATATAAATAACTAGAAATTCAAAAATTTTGATGAAAATTTTAAAAATTATAATATTTATTTATAGTAAATGTCATATGTGTTATTATTTTTTATTGTTTGTGATGTTAAAATCACAAAAAATTGATTTTATACTCTGAAACTTATAAATGTGTCGTACGAGTGTCGGACACGGACACGTGTCTGACACAACGACACGCCTTCAAAATGAAGTGTTCATGCTTCATAAGGTTAAATCGATGAAAATGTGAACCAAACACTTGTCCGAGTTTTTGAACGGTTCAATCCTGACAACATTGTTTCAGCATCAATTTCATGGTCGATTCTACCTCATTTGACAATAGTCCTAAATAAGCAAAGAAATAAATCATTAAATATAGCCGATAGCATCAATTTCATTGCTAAGTGAATGAGAACAACCAAATCTAGAACTAAGTGAATTGATATTTTACTGTGCTTAAGGAAGATGGGTGTAAGGTCTTGGATCCAATTTTCAACAAAGCCTGCTTTTGGTCTTTCCTAATGATCATTAAAAGTGAAAATTTGGAAGAATGTTTTTTGGCAGAGGATATTCTGATG
>QANZ01011303.1:27328-49589 GCA_003254925.1 Chamaecrista fasciculata
TAAGAGCAAATCGCTCGTTTCATGTTCAAACAACCAAAGTTAATCATATCTCTCTCGTTTCAAATTCGAATGCCGATGGATTCAGAACTAGGAGTTCCGCTTAACAAGTTCATTAAACTTGAAAAAAGAGACAAGACAAATATGATCAAATTTAATCATTTGGGGCCAAATGAAACATTTTACCAATATTTAGGACCAAAATGAAACCTTTTGCCAACATTTAGGATCAATTTATCCTTTGCTCTTACTTTAGCCAAATGTTATCGACAAAATCCATATGGCTAATGATATATAATGTAAAATTGATAGAAAAAGAAACTCAAATTCTAACTCAGATCGAAAAACAAAATGCAGCCTGTCGTTAATTAGTTAAAAGTAGTCAAAGGATAAAATTAACTAAAATGTGAAAAATTGGGGACAAAATTGACAATAAAAAAAGATTGAGGATGAAATTAACAGTTAGTGTAAAGTTTGGGGACAAAATTAATACTTTTATCCAATTTTATATATGGGAACCACACACCATGTTATTTTCAATGGGAAATCATTATCCATTTTAATGATCATAGTGATGATATTTTCCAGTGTCTTCCACAAATATGACAGTGAAGCAAAGCACAAATTAAGAATGGCTTATTGCAATGCAGATTGCACAAATTGCATAATACACACATACACACAAAGAAAAACCGCGTTTTCAGGACAAAAAAGAAAAAAAAAAAACGCGTGTGGTTGGGTTGGCATCATTTAATGCGCGTGGGCAATAAATTTTTATCTTTTTTCCTTTTCTTTTACTACTTTCTACTTGTATAGGTTAAAAGATTATTTTGGTCCTAAATATATGTTCTAATGTTCATTTTAATCTATTATGTTTCAAAATGTTCAAATTGATCCTAAATGTTTGCAAAATATTTCATTTTGTTCCTAAACTGTTGAATATGGTTGGTTTCTAATTCAAACATGACCACTTTAGAGTCACATATTGTTCTCAAAGATTACTTCCTCTATCCAGTTGAGACTGTCAGTAAATGAAGTCAACTCGGTTCTAAGAGCAAATCGCTCGTTTCATGTTCAAATAATTAAAATTGATTATATCTCTCTTGTTTCAAATTCGAATGCGATGAATTCAGAGTTAGGAGTTCCGCAAGTCTTTTAAACTTAAGAAAAGAGACAAGAGAAATATGGTCAAATTTAATCATTTGGGGTCAAATGAAACATTTTACAAATATTTAGGACCAAAATGAAATCTTTTGCCAACATTTAAGATTAATTTAAACAATTTAAAATACAATAGACCAGAATGAACATTAAATCATACATTTAGCACTAAGCCTTTGACCCCTTGTATAGTCTCCATTTTCATCCTTTTTATCACTAGTTAACCAACACTCGATTCTATTCAATATTCATCATCCCCGGTCAGGTTCTTTTTCCCACTCATCTTCGAATCCTCTCTTCGTTCGGTGAATCTTCCTCCGCGAGTTAGATTGTGCTTTGCAGTTTGCACTACATTTGTTTTTTATTCTATATACTCGATTTTTCAAGTTTCACAAATCAGAGTTTGAAACTGTAAATTACTACTCAAATTTTTACCAATTTTATAAGAAATAATACTAATTTCATCCTCAAATTTTACACAAACCGTTAATTGTGTTCCTAATATTTTTTTTTCTGTAAATTTCATCTTTAATATTTCACATTTGGATCAATTTTATCCTTTGCTCTTACTTTAGTCAAATATTATCGACAGAATCTATATGACTAATGATATATAATGTAAAATTAATAGTAAAAGAAACTCAAATTCTAACTCAGATCGGAAAACAAAATGCAGTATGTCGTCAATTTATTAAAAAAAGTTAGTCAGAGATAAAATTAACTAAAATGTGAAAGATTAGAGACGAAATTGACAATAAAAAAGATTGAGAACAAAATTGATAATTAGTATAAAATTTAAAGATAAAATTAATTCAATTTTATATATGGGAACCACACATCATGTTGTTTTCAATGGGAAATTTTCCATTTTCATGATGGCCTGGGCTAATCTATGCACAAATTGCATAGTACACACACAGAAAAAAACGCGTTTCCAGGCCAAAAAAGAAAAAAAAAAAACGCGTGTAGTTGGCATCAATTAATGCGCGTGGGTAATAAATTTTTATATTTTTTTCCTTTTCTTTTACTACTTTCTCCTTCTATAGGTTGAAAGGTCATTTTGTTCCTCAATATATGTTTTAATGTTCATTTTAATTTATTATGTTTAAAAATATTCAAATTGGTCCTAAATGTTGACAAAATATTTCATTTTAGTCCGAATCTATTGAATATGCTTCGTTTTTAGTTCAAACGTGACCAATTTAGAGTCATGTATTGTTCTCAAAGATTACTTTCTCTATCCAATTGGGGCCGTCAACAAATGAAGTCAAATCGGTCCTAAGAGCAAATCGCTCATTTCATGTTCAAACAACCAAAGTTAATCATATCTCTCTCGTTTCAAATTCGAATGCCGATGGATTCAGAACTAGGAGTTCTGCTTAACAAGTTCATTAAACTTGAAAAAAGAGACAAGACAAATATGATCAAATTTAATCATTTGGGGCCAAATGAAACATTTTACCAATATTTAGGACCAAAATGAAACCTTTTGCCAACATTTAGGATCAATTTATCCTTTGCTCTTACTTTAGCCAAATGTTATCGACAAAATCCATATGGCTAATGATATATAATGTAAAATTGATAGAAAAAGAAACTCAAATTCTAACTCAGATCGAAAAACAAGATGCAGCCTGTCGTTAAGTTGTTAAAAGTAGTCAAAGGATAAAATTAACTAAAATGTGAAAAATTGGGGACAAAATTGACAATAAAAAAAGATTGAGGATGAAATTGACAGTTAGTGTAAAGTTTGGGGACAAAATTAATACTTTTACCCAATTTTATATAGGGGAACCACACACCATGTTATTTTCAATGGGAAATCATTATCCATTTTAATCATGGCATGGGCTAATCTATGCAAAAATGGAGAATCGTTGTCCTTATTGAGCTTGATCATAGTGATGATATTTTCCACAGTGTCTTCCACAAATATGACAGTGAAGCAAAGCACAAATTAAGAATGGCTTATTAGTTATTACCATGCAGATTGCACAAATTGCATAATACACACATACACACAAAGAAAAACCGCGTTTTCAGGACAAAAAAGAAAAAAAAAAACGCGTGTGGTTGGGTTGGCATCATTTAATGCGCGTGGGCAATAAATTTTTATCTTTTCTCCTTTTCTTTTACTACTTTCTACTTGTATAGGTTAAAAGATTATTTTGGTCCTAAATATATGTTCTAATGTTCATTTTAATCTATTATGTTTCAAAATGTTCAAATTGATCCTAAATGTTCGCAAAATATTTCATTTTGTTCCTAAACTATTGAATATAGTTCGTTTCTAGTTCAAACGTGACCACTTTAGAGTCACATATTGTTGTAAAAAATTACTTCCTCTATCCAGTTGGGACTGTCAGTAAATGAAGTCAAATTGGTTCTAAGAGCAAATCGCTCGTTTCATGTTCAAATAATTAAAGTTGATTATATATTTATATCTCTCTCGTTTCAAATTCGAATGCGATGAATTCAAAGTTAGGAGTTCCGCTTAACAAGTCTTTTAAACTTAAGAAAAGAGACAAGAGAAATATGGTCAAATTTAATCATTTGGGGCCAAATGAAACATTTTACCAATATTTAGGATCAAAATGAAACCTTTCGCCAACATTTAGGATCAATTTAAACAATTTAAAATACAATAGACCAAAATGAACATTAAATCATACATTTAGTACCAAAATAAGCCTTTGACCCCTTGTATAGTCTCCATTTTCATCCTTTTTATCACTAGTTAACCAACACTCGATTCTATTCAATATTCATCATCCCCGGTCAGGTTCTTTTTCCCACAAATCAGAGTTTCAAACTGTAAATTACTACTCCTGATTGATTGACTTTCATGGGGAACATTAATGGCGGTTTCCGATTCCTTCTTCTCTCCTTAGTCTTACCTTTTCACGTTGTTTTATCTGCGGACTATGTTCCGTCTGATAAAATTCTCTTGAGTTGTGGTGGTCCTCCTGTTTCAACCGATTCTGATGGCCGGAGCTGGATTTCCGATATCACGGCGGCGGCGGCGGCGGCGGCGGCCAATTCAACTACTTCTCGTGCCGCAACCCAAGACCCGATGTTGCCGGACGATGTTCCCTACATGACGGCGCGTGTATTTCACTCAGAATTCACCTACACTTTTCCGGTGACGTCTGGCCGGAAATTCATTCGCCTCTACTTTTACCCGGCATCCTACGCCGGCGGTCTCAATGCCTCCAACGCTCTGTTCTCCGTCAAGGCACAGTCTTATACTCTTCTTAAGAACTTCAGTGTTGTTCAAACCCTTAAGAACTTCAATGTTGTTGAAACTCTTAAGCATATGGTGAACTCTGTTTCTCTTGTGAAAGAATACATTGTTAATGTGGTGGAAGGGGAATCCCTAAAGCTGACTTTCACTCCATCTAAAAACGCTTCTTCAAATTATGCTTTTGTTAATGGGATTGAGATTGTGTCTATGCCTCCCGATATTTATGATTCTGATTCTGATTCTGCTTCTGCTAGTGGTCCAATCATTGTGGGTACTAACACTCTTTATCCTATTCATAATAATACTGCACTTGAGAGTGTTTATAGGTTGAATGTTGGTGGGAATAATATCTCTCCTTCTCGTGATACTGGTTTGTTTCGGTCGTGGGGTGATGATACTATGTTCCTCTTTGGGGCTGCTACAGGACTTACATCTTCTGCTGATCCACAGGTCAAGATTAATTACCCTCCAAATACACCCACTTATGTTGCTCCTATTGATGTGTACTCCACATTTAGATTCATGGGACCTTATCCTTATATGAACCAGAATTATAATCTAACTTGGATTTTCTCTGTTGATTCGGGGTTTAGTTATCTTGTCAGACTCCATTTTTGTGAGGTAACCACCCAAGTGACCAAGAGTAATCAGAGGGTGTTTGATATATTCCTCAATAATCAAACTGCTCAAGAGAGTGCTGATGTTATCGTGTGGGCTCAAGTCTATGGTCTTCCACAATCAAATGGGGTTCCAGTGCATAAGGATTTTGTGGTGTTAGCTCCTGATAATGGAGAGCCACAGCAAGATCTTTGGCTTGCACTGCATCCACATACTGCTTCAAAGCCTACCTATTATGATGCAATCCTTAATGGACTGGAAATTTTTAAGATTAATGATCCAAGTGGTAATCTTGCAGGGCAAAATCCTATTATTCCTGCTCCTCCTGTGCAAGATAAGATCGATACATCATTGTCCAGTCAAGGAAAATCAAAGAATAATACAGGATTAATTGCCGGTTGTGTTAGTGGAGGGGTTGTTCTTTTACTTGTTATTGGATTGTTTGCTTTTGTTGCTTTACGTCGCAGGAGGAATGGGAAGAATTCTTTTGGGTCTTACAATTTGTCACCGGTTGATCAATCAATTTCTAAGTAATGAAACATTTTTTAGTTGGCAAAAACTTTATATCAATTGTCAATTTCTTTCCAATGTCAATTTCAATCCAAATGTTTCACATTGTGATCAATTTTATTTTTTGTTTTTACTTTAACTAAATATTAACGAGAACATCTATGTAACTAATAACACGTAATGTAAAATTATAAGAAAAAAAAACTCGAATCCTAACTCAAATTGAAAAATAAGATGAAGTTTGTCGTTAATTTACCTGATAAAATTGACCAAAATGTGAAACATTGAAAATGAAATTTACCGCAAAAAAAAAAAAATTAATTGGGGACGCAATCGAGAGTTGGTGTAAATTTTAGGGTAAATTACAATTTCGTACCCTGTAGTTTGATCTCATTTCACTTTGGTATTTCATAGTTTAAAACTTGACACTTTGGTACCCTGAGGTATGTATCATTAACACTTTAGTACCCTGAACAATTTTTTCGTTAAATTTGGACGGAATTTTGCATGTCCATCTGGCACTGCCTCACTAAAACTGGATTTTCTTTAACTTTTGGCCTAAATAAGGATTAAACACAATATAAATTTCGAAAAGCAACTCTAAAATCTGAAAAATTTGAGAGGTGTTTTTCGAAATCTGGATGGTGTTTGATCTTTGTTTTGGCCAAAACTTTGAGAAAACTGAGTTTTAGTGGAGAATGTCAGATACACGTGCGATGCACATATGAAATTTCGTCCAAATCTAATGAAAAAATTGTTCAGGGTATTAAAGTGTTAACGATACATACCTTAGGGTACCAAAGTGTCACATTTTAAATCACAGGGTATCAAAGTGAAATATGGTCAAACCAAAGGTTCCAAAGTATAATTTACTCTAAAATTTATAAACCAAAAGGTTCTTTTGCTTAACAAAAATATAAATATATTAAAATTTGCTTCAAGCTATCTTTAAAAATTATCTAATATATGGTAAATTACAATTTTTTATATTTTGTAGAAAATTTTCTAAACATTAAAATATATTTAAAAATATGTCAATATGTTCGATAGTTACATTGACAATATATTTGAATATATAAATTATAAAATACAAAAAATTGTAATTTTATATTTTTTTACCTTGGCATTAAAATTGATCAAAGCACAAGGTATATACTAAAAACTTAATAGATAGATGCAAGTGGCTTACTGAGAATCTGAGATAGTGTCCAACAATATGATTTTGTGGCCATGGCGATTAATATGAGTGTAGCTGCCGATCGAAGATGCCCAATTTTATCAAAATTTTCACAGTTATTCTTAGTCATAAATTAGTGATAAAAATCAACTACAATTTTATCGCCAATTTGTTGCTAAGAATGAATATTTCTCTTCCTCTATTTGTCAACTCACTTATTATTACCCATTTGAGTAGGGGTGAACAAAAACATATATAAAAAGATTCATAAAATAAATAAATGTGTTAAATAAAAAATATGATTTTTTTTTAAATAAAGTAGCCCAGTTTGGCTCGGTCGAACCCGATGGCCCAATTTGAGTCTAACCGGGTCCGAACTCAGGTCCGGCCCGACCCAGCCCGTGATCACTCTTATATTTGAGAGAGAAATGATACATCTTAATTATTTAGGTTAGAAATAACAGCGTAAATCATATGAAAATACATTTTCGGGACAAAAAACAAAAAAAAATATGAAAGTTTGAGGACCAAAATGAAATAAAAAATAGTTTTAAGACCAAAATGAAACTTATCCCGTAGTTCATGGATCAAAATTTTATTCTCCGCTGAGTCACGTGAGCGTCACGTCAGCTTTTTCCGTTAAAATTGACGGAACAAAACCACAAGTACCCTAATTGTTAAACGTTTCATACCTCAGGTACCCAAAGTGAGATTGTTTAAACCATACAACACCAATGTGGGATTTGGTCTAACCACAAATACCTAATTTGTAATTTATCTTATTAAAAAACATACATAAAATATATACTTAATTATTTTCAATTAAATCAATTTTTTTGACAAATAAATCAAATTAAATATCTTTATGAATAAAAACATCATTAAATTGATTCACAATTAATTCTTTTATAAATATATACAAATTGAAAATGTATAAAATAAATCAACGACTTAAATAAAAAAATATGTATTTTTTTTTTAAAAATTGGCATAGTCAAACCTGGTGACTCGGCTCGGATCTGATTGTGAGTCTGAGATCCGACCAAAACCCGACCTGTGTAAACCCCATTTGCAGTAAAGGACGTTTGCATGGAAATGCAACCATTGAGAAAGAGCATTAGGATGAAGAAGCTCACTTAGAAGGCGACTGAGAGGGGTTAATAATGGCATTGTGGATAGGGTTGAGCAAATTTGGGTTCGGTCGAGTTAGTCAAATAAAAATATTAAGGGTGTGTTTGGGACGGGGTTTCATCCCCATTTCATTTCATTATCCCAATTTCATTTCATAATTGAAGTTATAGTGCAAACTCGGTGTTTGTTTTGCCATATTTTTCATTTCTTTTTGTTTTTTGGCCGAAAATATTTTTCATTTCATTTCAATATTATTACATTCCATTTTCATTTCATTATATATCCAATTACTATCATACCCCTACTCATATACTTATAATTACCTATATTCTAATACAAATATAAAAAAACTATTAAACAAAATAGTAATTTTCACTATCCTCATTTATTACACTTACAACTTTTTTCCTCCATCCTTCATTTCTTACTAATTTTTTTCTCTCTCGATCACACACACTCCCCCGCCCCCATATATATAACATAATATAATATAATATAATATATATATATATGCCCACACCCACGTATAATATATATAATATAATATTATATATATTTATATTATTTTGATATATATATTATATTAATTTAATCAAAAGAAAAAAAATTATTCTCTACAATAACACTAATTCAATAAATCAATACTTGAGTCATCAAAATATACGATTTTTGATATATCGGTAATCTTTCCTATATTTTTTCAGTTATATTGGTAATCTTTTTTAATATCAACGGTCATATTAATTATTACAATTTTTGGTCTTTCAATTTTTTATGTTATTAATATTTTTGTCCTTCAATTTACTTTTTNAATAACACTAATTCAATAAATCAATACTTGAGCCATCAAAATATACGATTTTTGATATATCGGTAATCTTTCCTATATTTTTTCAGTTATATTGGTAATCTTTTTTAATATCAACGGTCATATTAATTATTACAATTTTTGGTCTTTCAATTTTTTATGTTATTAATATTTTTGTCCTTCAATTTACTTTTTTTCCATTGAGATTTTGAGATACAGATCTGGTCATTAATAATTTTGATTAACATTTTGGTTCTTTAATTTATTTATTGGGCAAGAGTTTGCGATAGAGAAACCCAATCATCAATAATTACGATTCTTTAAGGGTTTATAAGTAATGGAATCAAATATTTCAATTAATTTATTGTCCAAAATAAATATGTGGTCCTCGAATATTAAAATATTATTCTATTTTTGACCAAATATTAGATTTTTAAAGTTTCATATTATTTACATTTTGGTCACTTCATTTCATTCCACAAAATACAACTCCAACCTCCATTCCAAAAACTACCATTTAGCACAAATTTCAAGACAATATCATTCCAATTTCATTTCATAAAGCCACATCCAAATACTAAAATCTCATTTCATTATCTGCATTTCATTTCATTATTAATTACCAATTCTACCCTTATACAATTTCAAAAAACCCATATAATTATTTCTACCAACCTTCAATCGTTATATACCTTTTTACATAATTTCACATCATACATTTTCCATTTCATCTCAAACAATCCAAACACCATTTTCATGCTATTTCATTTACATAATTTTCTCATTCCCATTTTAAAAACCTTATGCCAGAGTAGCGGATGAAAATTTTCAAACCCGAACCCATCTATCAACCCACTCAACCCAACGATGTTGGGTTCGAGTCGGGTTTAGCAAATACTTTTTAAGAAATTAAAAATTAAATTAAACTAGTAAAAAAATATATAGTACTCATTAAAAAATCAAATAAAAAATAATGTTATTGAATATATTTATGTTATTGAATATATTTATTAAAAAATCAAATAAAAAATAATATATAGTACCCTTGNGAAGAACTAAGCCTTTTGAGGACTAATTTGTGTATCTATTGAATTCTTATTGAGGACTAACTTATTGAGTTCTTAAAGAACTATATCTTAAGAATGTGGAGTAGTTCTTGAAGAACTAAACCCTTGATTAATATATTTATGTTTTTTTTATCCATTTATATGTTTAATTTTTCATATATTGAATATTAATTATTAACCCTGAAGGTTAATATCTATATTTTTTATTTTATGAAATATATGTATGAACCTATATTGGCATACATGATGTTTATGATAAAATTAGTGATATAGCATCTTTTAAGAAATGATAACTATGAATGCCTCCTTGATATTATATATTTAGATGTTACTAATGCTTTGAGTATCATGATGACATGAAAAATAGTAAATGATATTATGTTTTTACTCATATTTACATGATGTTTTAATTCTAATTTTCTCGATTATGATATTATTTGTTTTAATGAAAAATATAGATGTTCCTCAGTTAACAATAAATTTAATATGAATGAAGATATATGTGTTGTAGACAGTGTTGCAATGCATGCTATATTATTATTAAAAGATAAAATGTATTTTTATTGTCAAGAAAGAAGCAAATGATGTGTTAGTACAAAATTGGTTAAATGATATGAAAAGGCCAATGTATCATTATCGAGAGGAATGAAATTGACTATAATAAGCATTATTATGCAGTAAGTTTCAGATAAACTTGTCAAGCAAAAATGATTATCATATTGAGAGTTGATGAGACTACAATGGATGAACAATTACCATATGTTCATTTTACTATGATTGTGATGAGTAAGAAATATATATGAAATATTACCCACATTTTCCCTCTATTTTGTACTACACAAATTAAATATTAGCATAGTTGTTATGCATGTTATGGTAAACCAGAAGTTTACTAATTCTAAATACTTTTATTATTTAGTATGACCGGTTGGGTCATGTTGGTTTAATAATGATGCTAAAATTATTGAGAATTTGCATGAGACCATCCATTGTAGAACCAGAAGATTCTTCAATGTAAAGAATTCTCTAATATTATTTGTTCTCCAAGGAAATTAATTATGAAAGAATCGGTAGTTAAAGTTGGGATTGAGTCCCCTGCAAATCTGGAATATATGGTGATATATATGAGCTCATTCACCCACCATGCGAACCAATAAAATATTTTATAGATGCATCTACAATAATATGGTTGCATGTGTAATTATTATCAACTCGCAACATGGTATTTGCGAAGAATACTTGTGCAAGCAGTTTGATTAAGAGTATAATTTCCAGATTGTGTTATTAAGATAATTTGTTTTGATAATGCTAGCGAGTTTATGTCCCAAGTTTTTAATGACTATTATATGTTTTTTGGGATATAAGATGAACATCCTGAAGCTTATGTTCATATATAAAAATGGTCTAGCATAATCATTTATTAAATGCCTCCAGTTGATAGCTAGACCAGTACTTCTGAGAACAAAACATCATGTCTAAGCATAGTGATATGCTATTTATTCGCATCAGAAAAAGAATTCATTATAAAATCTCCCAATTATAATTGGCTTTTGGCCAGGAGCCATATATTTTCCATCTTAGATGATTTTTTGGTTGTGCGGTTATGTACCAATTACTCCACCATAACGCACAAAGATAGGTGTGGAGAACAATATATGTTGGATATATATAAATTTCCTTTTATAATAAAGTATATTGAAGCAATGATTGAAGATTTATTAATAGCAAGATTTGCTTATTATCATTCCGATAAATCAATATTTCCAATATTAGGGGAGAAAGTGAACAGTTGGTAAAGAAAAATGATTGGAATTATTGTATTTATTTCACTTAGATCCTCGTATAAAGCATTGTGAACTAGAAGTTCAAATTTACAAAATATTACCAATCTGTTGACAGACGCATTTGCTGACCTTAAAAGATTTATAAAATCTTATATACCAGCTGTGAATGCTCCAATTTGAATTGATGTCCCAGTAGGACAATCTATTATAGTACTGATGAAAAAAACCACGATTGAAATGTGGAAGACCAATCGATTCCAAAGATAAAATTTCCTAAAAAGAGGAAAGGAGGAAATAATCAAAATGGTCATATTATGGAGGTAGGTTCTCCTCAAGAGACCTAAGACATAACTAATCATGAAAGTTGAAACCTCAAAGGAGGATCCGGTACCTGTGAATTATAATGAGAATGATAATGAAGATATCTTGATAAGTTATGTCAAAAGTGGAACCGAAAATATATTATTGTCAACGAAAACTTTTCATATAATGTTGCAACGAAAATAAATGAGGATCTTGGACTTGAAGCTGTCAAGGAATGTAGACAGAAATAATTGGCCAAATGAAAAGATGCAATTCAAGCAAGATTAGCTTCACTTGAAAAGCGTGAATTTTTTGGACCAACAATCCAAACACCTGAAAGTGTAAAGCCAGTGGGGGACAAATTAATTTTTATGAGAAAACGAAATGAGCAAAATGAAGTCATAAGATATAATGCTCTACTTGTACAAAAAGGTTTTTCTCAAATGACTGGCATAGATTATGTGAAAACATATTCTCATGTGGTGGATTCAATCACCTTCAGATATTTTTTATTAGTCTGGCAGTGCGTGAAAAACTTGATATGCATTAAATAAATGTGGTTACGTGCTAGCCTACTGAATAGTGAAATTCACATGAAAATCCTTGAGGATTTAAATTATTAGAAGCATGCAAGATGTTATGAGACAATTGTTCAATAGTTGTCCTTAAATGGGACGAAATGTATAGAGATAAGTGATACATTCGTCTCAATGAACATATTTGTGAAGGAATGATATAAAAATCATCCAATTTGTTCACGTATTTTCATAAGGAGACATAAATCAAAATGTGTGAACATCACTGTGTATGTTGATGATTTCAATATTGTGAGAACTCCTGAAGAGCTCCACAATATAGTATATTATTTAAAGAAAGAATTTGAGATGAAAAAGTTTAGAAAATCAAAGTTTTGTCTCGGCCTTTAGATCGAGCACTTAACTAGTGAAAATTTGAGATTATTTAAAGTTATAAAGCACTTCCATTGAGTACCCCCAATGGTTGTAAGATTGTTAGATATAAATAAATATGATCAACTATAAGGTAAGTCAAGAGTTTATTTTATAGAGATTATATACTAACTCAACACATCCAGAAGATGTGTAATTTGCCTTTGAAAGAAAATATATCAACTGTATTGTTGAAAGATAATATAGTATATGTATAGCTCAGCTAAAAGTATTATACATCAAAGGAGCTAGAAGGAAACATATTTCATCAAACTTGTTCTTTACTCACAATATTCAAAGGAAATGTGACAAAGAAGTTCAAGCTATTCGTTTGAGCAACAATTAGTCAAATTTACTCATGAAGTCATTACCAACAACAATTTTTGAACAATCAATGCATCGAGTTGGAACACAACAACTAAGACGTGTTTAGTGATGCAATCATCAAGGGGAGTTTTAGCAAGCTGTACTCTTTTTCCCTTTGTTAAAGTTTTGTCCCCCTGGGTTTTCCTAACAAAGGTTTTTAATGAGGCAGCTTATATTGGGAGTATTATTATAATGGTGTACTCTTTTTCCTTCACTAGGTTTTTGTCCCACTGGGTTTTTCCTAGTAAGGTTTTAATGAGGCACATTTTTCATTAAAGGACATCCAAGGGGGAGTGTTATAAAACAATTTATAGTGGATGTCCTTACCACTCCCAAAACCCCTAATTGAATATTATGTAACCCCTAGTTAATTAGGACTTAAGACCATGTTTAATATTTGGTTGAAGGTTACCCTTACAAGTCCTATAAATAGGTGATGTACACAAGTATTGAATGTACCTGATGGAGATTGTGCCCTAGGGCCAATCATTTTATATGTTTGAACATATTGTTTGACTGATTTATGAATGATAAATTATGTCGTTATCATATTATTAGCATGTTTACTGTGATAGCAATCCTTGATTAATTATGCGATAATTATTCTAAACTGTCCTTGGTCGATTATTCACGTGGGAACGTGAATAAACTAAGAAAAAATATGTATATTTTTTTTTATTTTAGTAGAAAAGTATATATATTTTAAAATAAAGTATAAAAAATATAGATATGTCGATCGAGTCAGAATAAGTCAGGTTGGGTCAGGTCAACCCGCATAACCCGATCAGATCAACTTTTTTCATGAAATCACAATCTGAATGAACCTATTAAAAATTTCACATTTCACTAACTATTTCACTTTTTTCTTTGAACTTAACTGCATGATATGATTCAAGTATTTATGTTTCTCTATTAAAAATTGGATTTAAACTATTACAAATAGTAAAGAGAAGTGCAATTTCTCTCACATTTCACTCACTATATGTTAATTAACCATATAAGAATTACTATAGTTAATTACGCTTCAGTCGTATCACATTTATCCTTGAGCAGTATAAGAATTCTATGATTGCTGGTCTCACAGAAGTAAAAATGAATGGCTGAGACGCTTACTGCTCTCTTTTCAGGTGCAATAACAAATATTAAAATCTCTGAAACATTAATGAGGCTTCAACTCAAATATATTCTCAAATAAGTTCAAACCATCACTGACATGACATACCTTGAGAAACATATATTCAAGACAATCACCATATAGACAACATATTTAATCTCACCTCTCAGACTAAAAACCTGCTACCTCCCAAAACACTTCAGTATTGAGGATGTAAGAGCAGATGTTAAAAATTTCATGCCAGCCAATCCACCAGGAAAATACGATATAGCATAATACCCAAGTGCCAGAACCTATCAATTTCAATGCATTTTAGTGGAAATAAGCACATTATGGCAATCCAGTATCACAATTTACAGACCCATGTCTACTGGATAACAGAATTCACAGTTTGACAAAATTCACAGAATTTTTATAATTAATAGTAGTAAAAACTTTGTTAGTAGCAATGAAGTTGGCTGTGTGGAAAGTTCTGGAGTGATATAAACTCCTACTGATGACAGCTTACTAATAGAGTTTTATAGTAGTCTCATACTATTAATTATAAAAATTTTGTGAATTTTGTCAAACTAGTTCATTGATAAAAATAAGTTACATTTAGGAGATAAAATGGAGAGAAAAACTTAGTGAGTTATGAAGACTGACGTAAATCATATTTTGATTGTATCTATGTAGCAGATTGTATAAAATTGATGGTTCACTTAAATAACTAAGTTGCATAAGGTCATCTACGCCATCAAGAATATCAGGAGTTGCTGGAACCAAACTTTCACTTTTCACTTTTAAAACCTAAAAATAAAGTGGAGAAGACTTTAGTTCATCACATATTTATTAGAAACCATATTCTTCTTCACTTTTCAGTTCCTGTAGTTGATATTATTCAGTTCTCCTCTTCAACCAAGCGCATAGTAAAGACCACACTTATAGTTTTCTTGGCAGCTTGAACCCAAGCACTCATAGCCTCCATTGCATGCTTCAAAGCTTCATCAAAGAGTGTGGGCAAAGCTGACCTGCAAAGTCAATTGAGAAAAGCTAACAAAAAGCAAAATCAAGATTTAAAGAAAACAACTATGAAACCAACATAATATCAAAGTTTGAATCAAACTGTTTAGTTGATAAAGATAAAAACTCACTTATGTCTCGAAAGGATTAGTTTGTAACTGTCACCTCAATGATGTTTACATACATACATGGCATATATATATAAAGGTAGGTGACATGGGTGGAACATGTAGAAGTAGACGATAGAGGCATTCATGATCTGTACAAGCAGGTTGTTGTGGGCTTGCTTTTGGTGCAAAACGTTGGGTCGCAACTTTGGATCGACAGTGTGAAAGGCTTGCTAGTTACAAGGCTACCAGCATTCATACCGGTGATGTTGGCGGTATACAAATTACAAATACATATATATATATATTCAATTTGAATTCATTCTATAGGCGTCAAAATTAAACGAGCTCAACTCGACGGGTTAGTTCGTTTAACTCGTGAAAAAAGTGAGCTGAGTTGATTAAATCTCGGTTCACCAAAAATTATAGCTCGCATGGGTTGACTCACCAAACCCACAACCCGTAGTGAGCTAACACGGTGCGTAGACCAACCTACCTTATTTAAAAAACAGAAATCTGAAAATTTAAACCCCTAACAATATCTAAAGCCACTCATAGATGCAAACATCAAGTGATGCACTATGAAAAATGTTTTTTTTTCTTTAATTGATTTAATAAGAAAGTTAATTTCATGAAAAATATTTTGAATTTATAAATAAAAAATAAAAAAATGAAAAAGGAAAACAATTAATAACTAATGGGTTAAGTGAGTTAACCCGGCTCACCAACTTGGTGATTAGGGTTGGAAAAATACTGGCTCACATGAGTCAACCCAGATAAGCCGAATGAGCCAAGTTGTCTCACTTTGACAACTCTAATCCATTCATTCATATATATATTTACATATACACACTTATTCTACATATTCTTCAGGTTATTGGTGACCTAATTAACTTATAAACTTGTATTATATAATTAGTGATAACGAACCAAGAAGGAAGAGTATGTTCTGTTGGAGATTGTGCCCTAGGGCCAATCATTTTGAGAATATGTTTTGAACATATTGATTAATTTATGGAGATAAATTAATGGTTATCATATTATTAGCATGTTTACTATGATAGCATCCGTGATTAATTATGTGATAATTAATCTAAATCTGTCCCTGGTCGATTGTTGTCGTGGGAGCGAAAATGAACTAAGACAAGCATGACCTCGGTGTATAGAGATACATGCACTAGATGCTGGAACGAGAGTCATGGTGCAATTATGTAAAGGGTTACAAGTTGCTGGACTGACCCGGAGAGTCCTGCATGGGTTTAGTCATCAGCTTGTCTCTCCTGTACGCCTGTCACGACGCCTCAGACCTGAGGTCATCATTATTCCGGCGTTGTAGTTGTCAGACTTTGGCCTAGTCTAACGTTGCCCGTAGTAGGGTAGCCATAAGGGCTAGGTACGGGTTTGGTTGATTGCCGTGCTGAGGAATGTGGATTGGCCAAAATGGGATTTTGTCACTCATTAAATTGGGAGATATCTTACTGGCGCCCTCGATGAGTCTATCCAGGAAATGCGTGGCCACGCTAGGAAATGAGACTTACTCAAGAAGATCGAGAAAGTTTAGGTTTGGATTATGGATGACTTGTTGGGAAATCGCCACGCATGTAAAAGCAACGGAAGCGTGTGTAAAACAAAAATTTAAACCATACATAGCGATTTCTTTCCCAATAGATCCGCTATATGAATCTGTATCGGTGTAAGGTCAAGAATTTACCCAAGTCGATGGCTGTTCTTTGCGTTTACGAATTTGAGGAGTCCACTCCGAGTGTGCTCCCTCCACCGGTGATCCACACGAACAGTTTGGTAGATGTCTAGGTGCTAGCCACGTTCACTTCTCCAAGCAAACCGGGAGCCTTATCTACGGTGTTCTTGGATTCAAGAACACTTCTCGAACTCCAAGATAGAATGGCGCCTTTTGATCAAGAATGGTGTTCTTGATCTCACACACAACTCAACTCACAAAACCTAAAACAATTCTAGGGTTTGCGCCACTTTCTCTCTCTAGAAAGACTAGGGTTGTGTTTTCTCTCACAAACTTTCACCAAGACTCAAAACACTTTTGGACTTGTGAACTTTTGTTGGCTAAGTCGAAATTCCCAAGGTATGTGAGACATCTATTGAAGTCGACTTAGGCCTTCATATATATATAGGGTTTAGGCTTTGATAATTAAATAATTAGGGTTTCCCAAAATTAAACAATTATCAAATTGTTAAATCATGAGATTACAATAATATCATGATTTTAGGACTTCAATTCCTAATTATAATATTACCTTAATATTATAATTTGGATCCAAATGCAATCTTGGAGAATCAATTTGGAAGATCAAATCTTCCCAAGGAGATTCTCTCCCCATGCGCCAAGTCCAACTAATTTTGTTGGAATTTAATAAACTAAAATAACAAACCTAACAATTAGGTAGTTATAACTAATTTGTTATTTTCCAACAATATTGATTTAAGATATTACCCTAATATCTTAATTCAATCTCAAACTTCGAATTCCATGCCTTTTATTGAATTAAAATATTACATTAATATTTAGATCCAAATAGGCCAAGAAATTCGACTTCCACCCATATATAAATATTATTGAATTAAAATATTACACTAATATCTTTAATTCAATCATTTGAAATCTAGATCAAATCTATTTGAATTTCAAATCTTCAAGCCATACATTTAATTAATAAAACATTTCTATTAATTAAAATAGGCCTATAGGAGGCGCCATCCTCCTTTCCTATTATCCTAATATTAGTGAATTTAATAAATCAATAATTTCCTAACTTTTAGGAAACTTATCTGATTTAAACTTCCCTAATATTATAAATAGGAATATAATTATAAATAGCATAATCACATTATCTATTTAATAATTATCATCCATATATATATTTAAATTTGTCCCACAAATCTAAATATCATATATCTGTAGATATTTATTTAAGACAATATTTCCTGTCCCAGACAGTCAATTATGTCCTAAACGGTGTCACNTTGACATTACATAATGCTTATGTAAGACCTGTGCTGGGGTTTCTTTCAGAGGATTTGGCAAAAGGTCCTCGACTGCTATGTTCATCATATCTTTATGTCACCATCTCTAGGTGATCTTGTCTGAGTGCTTATCACTGTCGGAACATCAGTGGGGAACTCCTTCCCTCTTGGTGTCTTCCTGTCCCACAGGCTGACCACCAAGTGTACTTCAGACACTCGTTTTACAGTCTGCGTCCCTACGCGACTAACCCATTCTTTGTAGAATCAGTAATCGTACTCTGCTTGGAACCATTCCAACTTTACGATTACTATGTTCAGAGAATACTTTTGACTGCGATCGATCTTGGCTGGCTTGAATAATGGGCTTTGTGTAACACTTTACACTAATTCTTCCAAAAACCAAGAATTTGTCCTTATTGCTTCATAAGTACTTAAGGACCCTAATGACAGCTTCCCGGGGACCTCAACAGGGTCACAGCTCGTCATTCAAAAGGCAAGGGTCGTATTGAGTCTGGTACAACATGATGGATCCTATTGCCAAAGCATAAAGGGATACCAATCATGTGTACTTTGCTCATCAAGTGTTTCAGGAAACACTGATTCTTGCTAAGGACCAAAACGTGATTCATCGGCATGAATCTCTTCTTGAAATTTCGCATACTGAACTCCTTCAGTATCTCATTCAAGAACGTACTTTTGACTCAATTCAAGAAGTCTCCAAGATCTATCACCATAGAATCTTGTTGCCTACACCTTAGGCCACTCCTTTCCTTCATCGAGAGTGATTTACTCATCTAAGATTCACAATCTTGAGATAGTAATGTCACTTTCGACTAGCTATATGTGAATGACATATAGCACCAAGAATTTAATCGTGCTCCCACTAACCTTATAGGAAACATAGGACCTATCAAGATTTTTGAAAGAAATCAAACCCTTTTGATATCTTTACCAAAACAATGATAAAAGTTTCTCGATAGGTGGCGGGCTCACCATGCTCCTGGAGCAACACATCCTTGCTCTCAATAACCAAAGATCGCCATCTTTGAAACTGAGAACGTGTTCTATCAGAACTTCCTTGTCCTTATGTTTTAGAGGAGCTTCCCCAACTCCTTGTGGATCTCTTCTAATTTTCGTCTGTGCCTCTCAAGTGTCTTGTGGACCTTGAACTCTTTCAAGATTCATCTTACTCCCACTGTTTCTTTTGGAAACAAAGAATCCCTTTCTAAAAGGCATTCACTTCTGACTTACAAACCCTTTTGTAATCAGGTGGGTAGTCTGACTTGATACCCCTTACGCGTTCTCTTAAGGTATCCCATAAGCACATACTTGAGGGTTTTTGAAGACAGTTCATAATCTTTCCTTGGGTTATTATAAACTTGATGTCTTCAAAGTTGAGACAAATCAATTATGGGACTCTTCCCATACCATATCACATATGGCGTCTCTTAGACGAAGCGGTTTAGTGTGAAGTCAGCAGCTTCAAGAGCACACCTCTTAGAGGTTGGCAGAAGATCAATTAGATTCATCATAGATCAAACCTTATCCCATAGGGTTTGATACTTTTCCTCAAAATTCCATCTCTATGGATTTTAGGAAGAGCAAGTTGTGAGACTCTCTCACAGCTTCTAGGATGATTAAGCTTATGTCTTGACTCAAATCGTTGTTCCCTCGATCAAATCGAGTAACTTGATTTTCTTGTCAAGTTATTTCTCTACTTCTTTTTGAAATCTCTATTTCAAAAGATCTCTTGACCTTGTGTTTCAAAAGGTAGCCGTAGACCTACCCTTTTGAAGCAATTAGTAAGAGTCGTTTACTTTTAGTTTAAATACTTATGGGTCCTTATACATCAACTATGTATATTTCCCAAAAGTCAATCATTCCATCACTCGTGGTTAGTAAAGGAATATCACTTGTCATCTTTCCATGTTAAACAAGACTTGCAAGCATCATGTGATTCATAATCATGTGAGCTTTAGAAGTTCATTTATATGAAGTTCCCAAGGCCTTTCTCGTTTGTATGGGCAAGGCGACATTTGCCAAAAGCGTATAGGACTTAGATTCACTTATCTAAATCCCCTTCTTGTATCAATGTTATATATTTATTGTTGTTGTTTCTAATTTAAGACATAATGATTTTTGCAAATCACATAAGCAAACAAACATTACTTTATTAAAGAAGAAACCAATTCTTTAAACGTTTACACATAAAATCTTCCTTATCTCTATAAGGAGAAAATAATGTTCAAAACTTTAAAGAATAACAATAAACTAGCCAAAGGGCTATCCAAGCTCTCATGGTCCTTCAGTAGCATTGGCAGCAACCTTTGCTCCATTGTCCACTTCTAAGTCCATATCACTTACGTCCTCATTTTCTACTGTCTCTGAAGACCCTGCACATCAAATGTGAGAACCACATATCGTATCCAATACTTTAGTGGTTAAGTAGAAAAGAAGATTAACAAAGATACCTGAAGTAGAGGCTTGAACGCACTTCTTCTTCTTTTGATCTTCCCAGTAGTATTTGCACTTTCTCATCGCGTGTCCTGACACTTGACAGAAATCACAAGATACTTCCTCTGAGGGCTTTGCCTTCTTGGCAGGTGATTGATTAGGGTCGTCCTCTGGCTTGGTCTCACCATCCAGCTCGATTCCCTTCATCTTTTCTTTGCCCTTCAATTTCCTTTCCCTCTTCTGAATCAGGGATGCCTCAACTGACTTGAGCATTCCTTGCAACTCAAAAACTGTCTTCTCTGTTCCTCTCCTATAGTAGCTTCTGACAAACGAGCCATAGCTCTTAGGCAGTGAGCACAGGATTATGCCTGCGGCAATCTCTTGTTGAACAGGGAATCCCAGCCTTTGAAGATGATCTAGGTACCCTCTCATGTGAGTGACATGGTAACCAACAGAATCACCTTCAGCCATTTTACAAGACATGAGAGCTTTCGTGGTCTCATATCTATCTTGTTTGATTTGATAGCGGAACATTTCCTTGAGACGCACGATCATCTCATATGACATCAAGTCATCCAAGCCTTCATGAAGCTCTGGAATCATTGTGTTTATCATCAGATAAGAGACCTCCAGCGAGTCGTCGAAGTGCTTCTCATAAGCCCTCCACTCAGCTCCTGGAGCGCCCTTGGCAAGCTCATCAGGGATAGGTTTATCCAGAACATACAGTTTCCTCTCATGGGTGAGAACAATTCTCAGATTACGAAACCAATCGAGGAAGTTCGTTCTGTTCATCTTATCCTTCTCAAGGATAGGTCGCAGTGAAAAGGTTGAACTACTAGTTGCCATTTGATTCTACAATTTTCAAAAGATATGAATTTTGATTAGCATAAAAATGTCCACCATTTTATAAAACACAGTAAAATTTATTATTGGTGGCTAAGACCCATATTTCACCAAAATTTACCGTCGCTGAGGGCGATCATGCACCTTTTGGTTATTTAGGTAGGTAACTCTTTACCAATCACATCATATGTGACTCTTAGATCCTTATGGGACTGTATCATCACATGATACTTATTATGGCATGTTTATCCCATCTAATGCCTTGAGGTCCAAAACCGTTTTGATAACCCCATTAAGTCACACAATAAAACTTGTGAATGGCTAGGTCCAAACTGTTGGGAAATCACAGAGGGAGCGCAGCGGAAAAATTAAAAAAACTTGATAAAACTAAAAGCTAACTCTGTGATTCCTTCCAGGATCCACTAACTATGTTTATACCAGATAAGAAAAGGATGTTTACCTAGTTTCAATCGGTGACTTATCGTGTTCGCGAATTTGAGAAGTCCACTGAGTGTCCTTCCTCTACCGGTGATCCACACGAGCAGTTTGGCAGATGCCTAGGTGCTAGCCTCCTTCACTTCTTCCCAAGTGAATACGGGAACTCTATCTATGATTCTTGAATAATCAAGAA
>QANZ01011310.1:0-20323 GCA_003254925.1 Chamaecrista fasciculata
TCACAATTGCTAATTAATAGGCTCATTACTTATTTTTTAATTAAATTTTTGTTTTTTAATTGAATTGATTAAGTTAATAATCTGTTTTAATTCCAATAAATCTGTTTTATTCTTCAGGTATTTGTAAAGAAAATCTTCATAATTCATATCATACAATAAATACATTTTTTTATAATTATAAAATATATATTGATTGACTTGTTAGCTCCGAAATTATAGGGATTGTGTGAAATTATTTTGACTAAATATTTTTTATTTTGTAGTAGCTGTTATAAATAGTTCCCAAAAGTTAGGGACAAGATAAATATCATAATTTGCATTATTTAAACTACATAAATTACCAAAATTAATTTACTTTTGATTTTTTAAACTGTTTTTGCTGACATGGCAGCTCATGGGAACCCCAGAACTCAGTTTTATAGTTATATATAGATTGATAAGTTGTTTGTGCATTTTGGCCAATTAACGCACACAAATGAATTTAGTAGGTGATTTTGTGAAAATGAAGATATTGACCAGAAGATTTGCTTTAGAGAAGATGCTTAATAAGTTTACATTTCAGCCAAAGATTAAAAAAAGTTGGAATGCACGAGAAGGCGCATCAACTACGAAGGTTAGTGGCTTTGTTTTTCGATTTAGCATTGATAAGAAATATATGTGTGATGGAATTTATGGTGATAGATCTTGGTTGACTATTGTTGCTTGTTAACTACTAGAATTTGGCCAATTTTGAGCGCTACTAACGAAATTATATTGAGAATAAGTCTTTATTGGATCCAATTGTTTGGTTTGATTTTAGAAGGGTTTTGTCTGGAAAAAATTGTGTGTGGGGAAATGGCTTAGTAATATGAGTGCATTGAAGGGTCGAGTTAGTGAGGGGAGAATGTTGATGATTTTTATGAGATTTAAAATGTTGATTATTGTTATAAGACTTACGAACACTGGATTCTGGATTCTAGGGCCGAGTCTTGATAGAATTTGGATTGAGGCTAAATATAGAAGATTGCAACAACATAATTATAATTGTGGAATCCTAAGGCATGATATGAAAATGTGTGCAAAGGAAAGTAAGAATTCTCAAATGGTTGGATATGGTACTTGGCTTCGTGTTGGATTTTCTAAGCCCTTGGAAAGAATTTTAGGAGCAGACTATGAAATAGAATTTATGGAGAGCAAGACTAGAGACAATCAATGTGGCATTAGGAAGAATAAAAATTCAAGTACGGTTCATAAAAGTATGAAGGACTATAGTTTTGATGGAGGTAGTTATGTATGTGAAAGGAATCCTCCAAAACATTTTGTTGTTATGGTTAGTACGGAGGGGGAGCCTAGTGTGGTGAATCATGATTTAGATTTGGTCATTCCAAGTTAGCTTGGTGATAATGGGAATGGAAATGGTGAATATGTTGGGAAGTGTCTACAAGAGGCTTTGGTGGTGATTGTTTTTGACAATGGAGAGGTTCAGGATGAAGATTTGGAAAAGAAGTAAAAAAAAAAAAAGTTCAAACATATGTGCTTCTCCTAAATAGCCATCAATGAGCCATGATAAATGGTTTGTGTTTTTGTTAAGGTGTGAGGGTGATCTAACAGCTAAAAATTCATGGAAGATTTACAAGAAACAAAGGCCCTCATATGTAAAAATGACTAATGATCAATTTTTTTATATCTTCTATAGGAAGAATGAGTAATGAGGCTGCCGATTGGCGGGCCAAATGTGGTGCTAAGGCGATGTGTCTTGTGAATTGGATGTTTTCACCCTCATCCCCTATTGCTAGAATTTTGTTAAGTGATTGTAGTTTACTTGATGAGAATTATATTTTGTTGCTATTGTTTTTTTTTTTGGATGTATTCTGTTATTATTTTTTTTTGCTGTAGTGTTTGTAGTTCTGTTTCGATGGCATGAAAGTTCTATTGTTCATAAAAAAAATGAATTGATAAGTTATAGCTAAATTCTTATAAATAACTTGACTTAATTATATCTCTATATATGTATATTTTTTTTGTACAATTATATCTATATTTTTTTGGGTAGGAATTATATCTCTATATTTTTTTTTGGTATCACATCTCTATGTTAGTACTATATGAATTTTGTTTAATTTCCTTATTAAAAGGTACAATTGAAGAATTAAATCAATTAAAATTTTATCTTTACAAAAAAATCTTAAAACTAAAAGGAATCTTTTGATTACGAAATGATTAAATTTAATCCTTTTTTTTTGGTGGGTGTAAACCCTCAAATGGAACTAGTAAAGGCACACCTATGTAACGTAAACTCATGCATCGTCAGAATTCAGAAAGAAGTAAAATGTTAGCTTGAGATATCGTCCCTGCTTCTAAACTCTAAAATTAGTAATTACGAAATGAGTGAATGGGACCCACGAAAAACAAAGAGATGAAACCGACGCCGTATTATATAGCAAAACGCCAAAATCAGTTTCACGCTTTTTCACTCGCTCTATAAAACTCTCTTGACTGCGGAGCCAGAAGCTTTGGGCTCTGTTGGTTTTGGTCAGCTTTCAACTCTCTCTGGTTGACCAGGTACGTCATTGCATTTCTGAATCCCTAATTTCATTGCATTTTCCTCTCTGATTCTTCTCCTTCTTTTTCAGTTTCCTAAAGCTCCGTCTCTGCCTTGTTCGATGCCCGCCGGAACAAAGGTATCATGTGAAAAAATTGGGGTTTCGAAAATGATGTAATCAAACAAGTTTTCTGATTTCTGAATTTTCTTAACAAGTCCAAGATTCATTTTCTTTTCGATTGCCTTGTTTTGTGACTCTTTGCGTTGGCTTATTTTCAAGTTTCGTACTTCATAGCCACATATGATTTGGTATTTTGCTCTTAAGTTACGAATTTTTATTGTACTTCATAACCTAGTCATTTGAACTTGAAGAGAGGGTTTAACTCAGTTTTACAATGTTGAAATTTAATTTTATTAGGGAGGCACGAAGTAAACTGGTGAATGCTTGGTCATCAAGGTTGTGCTTTGATGTCAAGGGATAAATGTTAATAGCTGGCACAATAAATTGATTATTTAACAACTATCAAATGCTTGAGATGTGACCATGTATCACGTTGTTAATTTAGTATTTTCAGACTGCACTGCTAGAATTTGTTCAAGATGAACTTCTTCAAGTCTTATTATTTCTTGCTGTTTTGCCACAAAATTCGCTCACTTTGAGTTTTAGAAAAGGGCACGTCTGCTTTATTTCTGGGTTGTCTTGGGTACTAACCTTTTGAAGACTTTAGAATGATGTTATCTTTTTCTAATGAGTTTAACAAGTCATTCAACTGGAATAACACATCTTTTTTTTTTTTTTTTTTTTTTTTTTTTTTTACAATTTTTGCTTAATTCTACAGGTACAATGGCAGGGAATTTGAATAGAAACTGCTCCTCAGACATGGAAGGCAAGACAACTGTGGTTCCAAAGACTGAGGTCTTGGATTGTGAATTGCCACCTTATACGTCATGTACAGGGGATGTTGGGGTATGCTGCAGATTTTTTTACTAATAAATGCAGTATCCTTATCCCAAACAAAATTTGAAAGCCCAATTGCCATTGAGAATTTGCATTTACACTTTCTTTTTTTTAAAGAAGAAAAACAAGTTACCACTGCATGGGAAGAATGTAATACAGTTCATGCTCAACAGACTGTAAATGATTCAACTGTTTTTCCTCTTTGTGCATAGTTGTTTTTATCTTTCTCATGCAAGTATTACATACTTCCCTGTTTGCACTGTATGCATCATGTAAAAGGCATTATTCCACCTGTTCTATATGCATCAGAGTTTATAGCACGTACAAAAGTAGTCGAGTGGATTCATTTTCTTTTTATTTACTTATGTTTAACTTATTCCTGGACAATACCAGGACAATGCTGCAAGTTCATCTGGAGGCAATTCAAGAGCATTTTTTATTGGAATGGGATTCCCACCATCTCTTGTTGATAAAGCTATTGAGAAAAATGGTACTTTATGCATGAGCAGCATGGTCTTTGTCTTGCCCTAAGTGCATGACACTGATCATGAGCAACTCATACACTTCAGTATGCCAAAACAAGTACCTATTATGACAATTAGATATATTCTTCAAAGTTAACCCAGAAAAAATCTTCTTTCAAATTTATAGGTGAAGGCAAAGATGACCAGTTATTGGAGACTCTCTTGAAATACTCTGTAAGTAAACCACTTTATATATTATGGTGTGCCATATGGGTGGGACTGAGGATAATACCCAAAAAAAAATTATGGAAGCACACTGTATTCTGCTTGTTCATTGTGCCAAGAACCATTAATTACTCCTCATTGCTGACAGATATACTGATAAATGAAGGAATCAATATTACTTTTAAGATTTTTATTTTATCCTAACAAATTATATATGCTATTTCCTAGAAAAAGCATGTTGTTTCTCAATTATATATTATACATATATATATATTCTTTTTTTCTTCTAGTATAAATTATCTGTAAATGGTTAGCTTAAAATTTGTTACTACTATTCAATTTGTAAATTACACAGGCTCTTCAAAAATCAAATTCTGAATCTTCAGATTCTTTGGATAGCTTATTTGATGATAAGGATCCTCCAGAGATTTCCACAGGCATTGATTTAAAAGAGGTATTTGCTTCTCAATTTTAGTATGTTTCCTTAGAATTCTGGTGGCAACGATTGTTGGATGGTTTTGTTTTTTGTTTCTTTTTCTGTTTTTTACTCATGCATCTCGATGGAACTCTATCAAGGGAAATTACGTTGGCTTTTTACTATTATTAGCTAGGAAATCATCACTGTAGTTGTGTTCAATACTTGTATTGAAATTTTTAATAATGGCAAAAGAACTCTTGGTACCCCCAAAATATGGAGTCAGTTTCAGTTGTACACTTGTACTCCCTAAGTTTTTTTGGGTCAATTGTATCCCCAAATTGGGGGTATAATTGACACAAAAAAAGAAGAAGAAAAGATCGGGGGTATAATTGACCCAAAAATCTTTGGGGTTACAACTGAAACTGACTCATACTTTGGGGGTATCAAGACTACTTTTGCCTTTTAATAATTTATCATTGCTCCAGTTCATGCTAGAACACGTGCTTGGCCCTTGTATTGTTAGCTAGTATACCTTGTGGTTAATACGCTCTTTTTGATAGATGGATGTAAAACATTTCTTGAATTATTATTATTATTATTTATTTTTATTATTATTATTATTATTATTATTATTATTATTTATGTGGATGTATATGATAATGAGTATATGCTGTTGATTCCCACAATTTTCCAGCCAAATCCTACACCTTTGTTGATATACCTTTCATTATATGTAAATGCTAAATCTTGTCAACGTGAGTCTTAGTAAGAATTCGAGTATGTCTATTAAATCTCCCAGTATATGTTGATTCAACCTTTTTAATGCATAGGTGTGCATTTTATATCATCCTTACAAAGATTTTCTGATATATATAATTGCTTTTGACATTCTCTTGCACTTTTTGTATAGATTTGTAAAACCTGTTTGAAAAAAAAAATTAACTAATGAAATTTGAGCTTATTAATTAGCAAACAGTAAACATAATCAATTTAATGATTGATGTTTGTACCTGAGATGGCCAACTGTTAAGGGCCTATGACAGCATTATAATTTATAGCTATTAATGACAGTGGATATTGATTTTCTTGTAGTTTCTTAAAGTTGAAAACTTGCAGTAGACATTAGGGGCTGAACCCATTGTAGTTACTGCAAGCAAGGATCCTAAGCCCAATAATAGTAATGAAGATGCTAGTCGAAACCCAATTAAGCTAGAAGCTACTAGCTAATGTTAATCAGTGTTTTACTATTCTTATGGGCCAGATGCAAAATGCTCCCATATGTTTGACAATCAATTATTTAATTTTTAAATTTAAAAGGCTCGACTTTTGCTAGACCACATTAGCCCAAAGACTCCAAAACATCCATGATTCACTACTTATCATTGTTAGTTTGTCACCACCAATTTGTCACATGTCTCAAGTGATACTCTTGATTGTTGTTGTTTTGGCTATATATACTCCACCTGGCACTCGTCATATTTTTTATTGCATCTGTTACTCCCTCACCCTGACTAATGTTTTCATTCAGGATTCATTGTGCTGCAAAATTCACTTTTTGTTTTATCAGGCTCATTATTATAGCACAAGTTCTTTTTCTGTCAATTTGATTCTAATTCTGCATATCATCTCTTGCAGGAGCCTGATGACCTTAGTGAAATTAATGATGATAAAAGAGCATCCTTACTGAGGATGAACTTCTCTGTGAGGGAAGTAGATTTCGCAATCCACAAGCTTGGTATGTTTTTTGTAGACATGTGCTGCTGCTTCGTTTTGATCATATATAATTTATTTTCTGTTTATGTTTACATAATTATATATTATTGGTCTGCAACATAATACTGAACGGGGATAGGGTAATTTCTAAAATTTTATAGGGTAAAACTCAGGTAAGGTACATGTGATTAAGCTATAAATGAATGATTTTAACCCCTTGATAGAACCCTGCTCTGTAATATATGTATAAATGCAAAAGAGTACCTGGAGATGGCCTAAGGTACTGGTACAGAGGGGAATGAAACAGAAAAAACAGCACTACAAAAGACACACCAAAGCTAGCTCTCTCCACCAAAACCCTACCAATTCCCTACCTTACTCCTACCTTTTTCCTGCCAAATAACCCTCCCACACAGCAGGCATGTGCACAACATGCCCGTGCACACAGACTATGCCACATCAACATTGTCATCCCTCCCTTACTCTATTTTTCCACCATCCCTTTGCTTAGTGGGCTCTTGACCCACAATTCTAGGCCCATCAGTCCCAGCTACAGCCTTTTTGAGCTGTTCTTGTCCACTCTTTGCTCTTCTCTTGTAAGTATATGCCTAATTGGGGGTCCATCACCCCTCCTTTCGGTTATGAACTTTAAGTGTTTTCATAATTTTGTCTGATTATTTTTAAGTAATTAAGCTAATTGATAAATGAACAATACCTGGAAGTTTTCGATTGAACTTAAGCCTCTATGTTCAGTAGAAGAACAATATGGAAATTTTGTTAATTTCAACCTTACAATCACGAAAAAAAAAATATCAGAAAAAACTCTCTTAAGATTCCCTTTTACATTATATTGGTAAGAGCCTAGGCAAGATAAAAGGAGAAAGAAAACCACAAGTGCAAGTATCTTCAACACTAGGAAAATGAAAGACAATTCTTATAAATTTCCTGAAATGTAAAAATATGAAATGAGGGATATTTTTAATGTTCTTTCATCGTTGCTGCTCAGGTAAGCTCCTTCAGATAATAAGGGTAACATTTGTGAACAAAAAACTTTGTAACCCCTAGATAATATAAACTTCTAACCCTTTTGGAGTTCCACTTATACAGATTTTCCAACAGTTTGACATGAATTTTGGGTGCTTTATGTCACTTTTGCATAGCATATATGTTGGAAAAAGGAGGATTTTGTTCACCTATGTGTACAGGTTACTTGTATCATTGTGGATCCCTTGATTTATTATGTCATGTCAGGTGATAATGCCTCAATTGATGAGCTGGTGAACGTTATTGTTGCTGCCCAGATTGCCAAAAATATTGAAAAGGAAAAAGATGATATTGCCATTATTTGCACGAAGGTATTGATATTTGATACCTTTGAAGATATTTTTAACTGTCATCATGGTGTTATATCCGTATTGCCAAAAGTATTGAAAAGGAAACAGATGATACTGCCATATTTTACACAAAAGGTGGAGTCTTCATATGTGATATTTTGGAGAGTTTTTTCAACAGTTATTATGCTTTGGCAATCGTAAAAATAAGTGGATATTAGGACAAGAATGCATCTATAGCCTTTTGTTGTTACTTTCAAGACTTAGCTGTAACTTGAATGTTGCATAGTTTACTTTTAAGAATATGGACATCATTTCATAAAATATGTTCATTGCCCGATAGTCATATGGTGGAGTCTCTTGCCAATGCATTTTTCCTGACATGTCCATTACCTGTTGTTCTTGTTCAGAAATTGTTACTCATTTATTTTTGTATTTCCCAGCAGCTAGATATATTTAGAGTTAATTGATTGCGATGTTCAAAATATTTTTGGTGTGCCCTCAGTTTATGGAATAGTTTTTCTGACTATCTTTATAGGTTTTGGCTGGAGATTGTTGACCATAGGTTTACTGGAATATATGATTGTCTTCTGAACTTCTTATGATTGGCTCAGGGTTTTTTTTACAGGGTATCCTTTGCAAACGTGTAGAGGGCCTGTCTAACTTTATTGTCCATTTGTAATGATGAAGCTTTCTTTTTAATAATGATTTGTGTTTTTGTTAATTTGTATAGGAGGATAACTTATGTTCATACTTCAGATTCCCTCTCTTCACTTTAATACTTATTCTTTTAAAAACAATTGATCGCATATACGTTTTGATTATCTTATTTGTTAGTTGTGCATCTAATACTTGTTATCAAATGTCAAATCTCAGGTCAATCACGAAAAACTGTTTGGAACCATGGAGAAAACACTTCAACTGCTTGAAATGGGTTTCTCTGAGAGTGAAGTGTCATCAGCAATTGAAAAACTAGGTGAGTAATAATACAACAGCTCATCTTTGGTGAACTTCCGCAATTGAGGTTATATTTGCAGTCAATCCTTTAGAAAGTATTCGCTGATTTTCTTTTGGAATATCCAGATATGGGATGATACTAGTGAGTAGGCTTTGAACTGACAATATCTGCAGCATTGGCTTATGTAAATTACAAAATCATCATTTGGCTCCTCTTTTTACTTGTACTCTTTATCTGCCTTGCTATCTTTTTTCGGTAAAGATTACAAGATTTCCTACCTATTCATTTTATGATTTAGGAAGGACTAATCCTTGTTTGAGTCGGAAAGTCCTATAATAGAGGTAAAGCTCTCCCTACAAGAGTATCTCCTACACAACTCGAACTTGAGACCTTATTTTCGAGGACTGGAGTACCTACCACTCCAATAAACCACTTATTGATTATCTGCCTTGCTATCTATCCTTTAAGCTTTCACATTTGGATTTGGAAATGGATTAGACTTATATAAAGTTTTTTATATATATATTTGCCATCAAATTTACTGTTCAAAATTAGCCATGTGACAAAAGTTTGTGTGACCAGTCATGAGAGAGAGAATACAAAAAAAAATTCAAAAAACACAGTGTCGTCTTATGATTGGTGAACTTGATTGCAAAAATATAAATAACTACCTAGCTTTTTTCCTTTCAAAATGTCAGATGCAGCCCTTTCTCTTCTTTTCCTTTTCCAAGAGCAACTGTTTGCTTTAGCTTCCCTATCTTTATTGTTCTAATTGTGCTGCTTTTCAGGTACTGAGGTTCCCATAACAGAGCTTGCAAATTGTATTATTGCACTGCAAAATGGCATTGATTATGTGGTGACATACAAGGTTATACACTATCCTGATTGTCATTTTTTTTGTGCCAAATGAATGACAGTGGGGTGTTTATGCTCACTGCTTTGGTACTCTAAGCACTACTCTTTAATAACTACTCAATTAGTTCCTGAATTATGGAATTTCTTGTTTGTCTAGTATCCCACTGCTTCTACTCCATATTCTATGGGGATCAAAGAAGAGTTGTGTGACACAGAAGAAGTAAAAACTGAGAATTTTATCCATGAACCTCCACATTCAAGGAATATCAACTCAGAGGAAACCTACTGGGGTAAAAGGATGAAGGAAGAGACCGCTGATGATTTTCCAGGTGCTAATGGCGTGGGGAGTTCCAACTTCGTGGAAAGTAATGTTAGTAAAAGGCCAAAGCCGGAATCTTATGATTACCCGGCATCTAGTCAAACCTCTCCTCTTGATCCGGATTGGGTGGAAGAAAAAGTTGATGTTGATGACCCTGGACTACCTTCACGATACAGACCAAATCCTGCAAGGTGTCTTAACAGAGTAGTAGCAAAGCCCCCATATTTCTTTTATGGGAATATTGCAAATATATCTTATGACTTATGGGCCAAGATATCTAAGTTCTTGTATGATCTTGAACCTGAATTTGTGAATACTCAGTTCTTTTCCGCTGTGAGCAGAAGAGAAGCATATGTACACAACCTTCCTACTGAAAACAGGTTCCATATTCACCCTAGGCCACCTATGACCATCGAAGATGCGATACCACTCACGAAGAAATGGTGGCCATCTTGGGATTCTAGGAAGCAGTTAAGCAGCATCAATTGTGAAGTTAGTGGAATATCGCAGCATTGTGATAGATTAGCGAGGACTATGGCTAGTTCGGGGGGAGTACTTACATCTGAACAGAAGCAGGACATCCTGCATCATTGTCGCACGCTAAATCTTGTTTGGGTAGGTAAAAACAAACTGGGTCCTATAGAGCCTGAATATTTGGAGGTTATCCTAGGCTATCCATTGAATCATACTGCTGAGCTCAGTTTGACAGAAAGACTCAATCTACTAAAATACTGCTTCCAGACACACACATTGGGATACCATCTTTCTGTGTTGAAGCCAATTTTCCCCGATGGATTGACGGTTTTATCAGTTTTTAGTGGGATAGGTGGGGCAGAAGTTGCTCTTCACCGTCTCGGAATTAAGATAAAAAATCTAGTGTCAGTTGAGACTTCTGAGGCGAAGAGGAAGGTTCTGAAGAGGTGGTGGCATATTTCTGGACAAACAGGAGAGTTAGTTCAGATTGAGGACGTTCAAAGGCTCACTAGCAGCAAGCTTGACACTATGATCAAAAGGTTTGGTGGTTTTGATCTGGTCATATGTCAGAACCCATCTTCTTGCTCCAAATCCAAAAGCAATAATGGTCAAACTCACATTGCCTTTGAATTTTCCTTGTTCTATGAATTCGTTCGTGTTGTTCAACGTGTAAGGAACATGTGTGAAAGGAGGTGATGCTGTAAATAATTATTTTTGGGGAAATTATGTATCAGTTGGTAGACTTTTATGATTATTCATATTCCTGGATGTTTTCTTTCTTCCTCAACTTTTCTTTGGTTACCCCAATTTTGTTCTCTGGCCAAAGGGCATTGATGGCACTGCCGTGATCTTATATTCATTTTTCGCAATACAGATTATACATTCGTCAAATTACATCACCGTGCGGTTTCCCATGATTATGTAAATCTGTTTCTGTTCTGAGATTGAGATTATTTGGTGCATTTTGGTCTCAACTTGTATGAAAAGTTTGGTTGTAAATTTCTGATCCAGAAAGGTAAGAAGTAAAAGTGACATTCTATTGTAGAATGTTTTCATTGGTTCAAAAACTGTAGTTCAATTTAGGCCAAAGTCTCAAATTGGTCCCCTACGTATGGGGCAGATTTCAAATTGGTCTCTTATCTTTCATTTGTTTCAGATTGGTCCTACATGTTTTCATGATGTTTTAAATTGGTCTAAAAAATACTTAATATGGTTATATCTTTCTTATTTCAAGCTCAAACTCAATGAATTTAGATTTACGAGTTTCTTTTGACGAGTACTTTGAAACCATCAACAAATGAGGTCAAATCGAGTTCAAACAAGTGAAATTGGTCATATCTTTCTCGTTTGAAGTTTAAAAGCAACAAATTTGAAGCTATGTTCTTTGAAGAGTTCTTTCTTTCTTAGCTAAAATTGCTAGCAAATGAGATTAAATTAGTCTCAAAAGTATTTTTGAGACCAATTCAAAATATCATGAAAACATATAGGACGAATCTGAAATAAATGAAAGATAAGGGACCAATTTGAAACCCACTTCATACATAAAGGACCAATTTGAGACTTTGGCCTTCAATTTATTAAGAAAATTGGGGGGAAAATTGCTTTCGTTCATCAAATCAAGTGACTAATTTCATCTATCTATTGTTTTACTATAGAACGGTTTTGGTTCATTTAAAGGTTTCTTATAATTCATAACTAGCTGCAGTTGAATCCGCCCATCATATGTTTGTCCAAGTTTAGCTATCATTAATAAACTAAATTAGTCCTTATGACCTCCACAGCCCATTATTCAACAGTAGATATATTAAACTTCAGTGATAATTTCAAGTAATCAAAGTAAACTTAAGTATATTTTCTTTTTTTTTTATAAAAAGAAGCCATTAACCATTCTCAAGTCCATTTTCAAAGGTGAGTTGTCTAACTAAATTTTAGTCCTGGAGACAGCAAATGCCACGAAAATTGGGAACGCTAGATAAGATAATAATTTTGCAACAAGTTTGATATTAATGAAGACTAACCCGTGTACTCAAGTAAATTAGATACTAAAACTAAGTTTTCTGACAAATTCAGAACAATTTGCTTTTATATTTGTTCAGTACTCAGTAGTGTAAAAAATGAAAAACAAAAATAAAGAGCACATACGCCATAAACAATAACACAGAAGGGAGAGAGTCTACATTGATTATAAGCTAAATAGCCAAAATTTTGAATTGACACTGGTACTGAATAATTCGGAAAATAGTAACAAAAGTAACTTCAGTACACTAGAATATAATGAGCGACAAAGAAGCCACTGCATTGTCCTCCTACTACTTTATTAGAAGTTTAGAACAATTTAAGATAAGCGTCACAAACGCCTTTGGAAGGAATTATCTATACTCAAGATTTTCCAAACCATGAATTGATGGACAAGCAGGACCAATTTGAACAAAGCAAACTAAGCAACTTTAGAAGCTCTTGCTGAATTTTCGACCAGTCATTTTCTCTACTTCATACAGCATGTGGTTTAGAAGTCCTCTTGCAGCACTGCAAAAACCAGAAAGAAAGTACTATTTTTTCAGCTAATCAATGAAGTATGTGCAAAAATAATGTTTGCATATATATTCATGTGTTTTTATGCATGCAGACACCAATTGTATCCGCTGCATGTGTTCTGACCACCAAATATATCACCCCAAAACCCAAAAATATATGAAAAATGAAATGGAAAAAGAATATGATAACAAACAAAAGCCCAAACTTACTCATCCATTAATTTTTGAATTTTCTCAGGGTCGGTCTCATGCATGTGTCTCCTAAACTGCTGCCTCACCATATCAACAAGAAGCTCTGTGTTATGTTGCTGCAACAGCAAACAGGTAAAAAGGGGCACAAATTAAATCTTAGCGAATATTTTAGCACAACAGAAGATGAGCACCTAAAATGGCACGTAGTGTGTCATGCATGCAAAATGAAAGTTCTTAAGTCATAAAATTGCATGCTTGAAGGGACCACCTGAACACGTCCTATCATTTCTGAATCTAAATATGACAGCATGGAAGCATGGACATCAAGTATAAGCATTCATTCTTCAAGAGAGTGGAACACTAAGAAACGTGTTGGGTGGTCCTATATTTATAGCCCCTCAACTATGAAGCATAGCCACTGACACTGGCACGTGACATGACACAGACACATTGACACATCGGATTCTTAAAATTATACATCAAGACACACGGCATATATTTATATATATAAATAATTGAAAATCCATAAATTTTGATGAAAATTTTAAAAATTACAATATCTATTCATAATATATGTCGTATGTGACACTATTTTCTATTGTTTGTCATGATAAAGTCACAAAAAATTGATTTTATATCCTAAAACTTATGAATATATGTCGTACGGGTGTCGGACACGGACACGTGTCTAACATGGCGACACAATGTTAAAATGAAGTGTCCATGCTTCATAGCCCCTCAATGATAAGAGTCCTAGATTACATGCGATAGCTCATCCAAAGGATAATAAGTAATGAGCTTTATACTTAATATGATAAGGAGACTAAAAGCTTAATATAATAAATATTAATAAACGTCCTTATAGTTATTGAAGACTTGCTTAAAGGATGCTTTGGATATTGATCTTGGGCCTTGATGTCTTGGCTTGACATTGTGGAATGGGATTTTAGGACTTTCAGACTCTAAATACACACAGAACACCTTACAAATGATTAAAAAGAAACAAAAGAATTCACAAATTTCTGCTAATTTCTTAACTTTCTCCCAGCAAGGTATGACCACAAATCAATGTCATTGTCCAGTACAACTGTAACTATATTATCAGAGTGGAACAATGTAACCTTGCCCTTCAACAAACTTTTTACTGCTAGAGCCTGGGTAAGGCATCTCCATAATGAGGTTCTCACTCTACTTAAGTTACTTTATAAGCTAAATATCCAAATCAAATCCCCTGTAGTTCAAGTCTCTGAATTTCTCTGTCATTAGTTACTTTTTCCNAATCCCACCCCATCACTTTGTTGGCTTCTGCAATTACATAGAAATTCAGGAATCGCAATTACAGAGGATTTGGAGTGCTAAATATCATCATTCAGCAAGGTCTACTTTGAACAGTTCTGAAGATCCAATCAAGGGCGCTTCAAGGGGGGTGGAGGGATCTAGTATAAGTCAAAATTTATTTGGCCCTTACCCTTTTTATAACGATAAATCTATCACTATCAAGGGGTTTTTTTTACATGTACTTCAATTAAATTTCGCATGCAGCAACAAGAACCCACTGGAGTTTGAACAGTTTTTGTGTGAGTGACAGAGAATTGCATACCTGATGACCAATGTATTTGGCTCGTCGCAGGCATTCACGGTACAGCTATAAGAAGGATTCATTTTAGTATTAGCAACAATATTAAACATAATCACAGTAGCGCAGCTACGAATGTTAAAACAAAGGTCTTTTCATTGTATAAAAGAAGCAAGAAGGCATCGAATCAAACCCTAATAGCATTGTTGGACAGCTCATGAGGCAGCGCGGTTTGAAGAGAAGGCATTTCGATTACGGACTCCTTTCAAAATTACACAGCCTGTGGAACACGAAAGAAAAAAGCTTATATAATCACAAAGCATAATCTTGAAATGAATTAGAGAAAAACGATGGTCAGATCCTCCTGACTTGACGGAACCATCACCCACGATTATATGGTTTTCGAAGTAATAATTCATCGAAGAGTTTTGCAGCATGAAAGAAAACTTAACTGATTGAGAATTGAGATTTGAGATGACGAGACAACGGCAGCGAATTGCCAAAAGGAACACGACACAACGGCAGCGAGTGTATCACATTATTGTCAGTGAAGTAAACGACTCCACCGTTTGGTTCGAAGATACCAAACGGCGTGGCGTTTATACCAATTGTTTGGTTTTGCCGCACGCATTGCGCATAAACTTGCCGGTTACCTGTTCTTTCCATCGTTTGAGGATTATTTCTATTCACGGCAAAAATATCATTTCGGTCCCTTTTTTTTTGGCCAATTTTTGGGTCCCAGAACTTTACACAAAATTATCTTTTGCTCTTATTTTAGTTAAATATTAATGACAAAATCTACGTAATTAATGACATTAATAAAAAATTGAAAAAAAAAGAAAGATAAATTACACTTTGGTACCATGTTCTTTTAAAAGTGACAATTTGATATCATGTTCTTTGCACCGTGGTATTTTTTTTTGTTTTTAAATAATATCACTTGAAACTTATTGAATGTAAAAAGAAGGGTAGTGTTACAATATGTGAGTCCAAAAACAGAGCCAATATCATGTTATTTACGATATATGTTCTTTGCACCGTTTGCACCGTTAACACATACGATGATGATGACATGACAGAAGAAGGGAGGAAATAAATAGAGGCAAAAAGGGATGAATGAATCATGTGCATCCATAAGCGGAGAGTTGTGGAAAAGTGGGAGGGTGACCATCCCTCAAGCAATGAATAGGTGGAACAGTGAAGGTGTTTTGAGTCCCATAAGCATTCCAACAAAAAGGCTGCTGGTCCAACAGTTGACCCTCGTAAGGGTAAAGTTGGACCTCGGAGAGAGTAATGTTGGTGCATGCCACGCTGTCACTGCAGGCGAACTGGATTGGAGGGCTTCGAACGTCGTATGTGCCTTTCACGTTGGTGTAGGAGATGTCGCTGACGTGGACGGCCGATGTCTCATTGCGGCATTGGTTGGATAAACAGTAGTATTGGTCAATGATGATGCAGTTAAGGACGTTGTCCATTTGGATGTTCTCGAATCTTAGCCCTCTCACTGATCCCATCCCTCCTTGCCATGTCTTTATCCTTACTCCGTTGTCTGATTCCCTTATTACCGAATTCACTACCGTTAGGTTCGACACGCATGCCTCTGAATTATGCACTCCCAGGCTTCCTATGCTGGGAGAATTCAAAATCAAAATCAGTATTTTTAAGTAGAATTCAGAAGAATAAGCCGGCCGGAATGTACCTAATCCCGTGGCTAGGACCACAACTCACACCCTCTATGTGCACATTGGAGCACCCGGGTCCTATTGAAATGCAATCATCACCTGTAGTCCAAACCATGTTAGTTTAATTAGACAGACGTACAGCAATAAGATTCAGTATATATATATATATACCATTGGTGATCATGGAGTTGTATATCTCAACAGATTTGGAGTTCTCTATGTGGATTCCATCGGTGTTTGGGCTGAGTTTAGGCGAAGAGATAGAGAGACTGTCAATCACAACTCCTTCACACCCATCGAATTTCATGTGGAACTCTGGACTGTTCTGAATTCTTAGCCCACTCACCACCAAATTCGAGCTCATGAAGAACCTTATCATCTACATATATACAAAGAATTCATGTTTAGTTAAAATTATTAATGTGTCAACGTCAATCATATATACTTATCACTTTCACTCACAGTTGGGCTATCACATGGTCCTGGCATCGTTTTTCCATTGAGACCCTGAAAGGTGAAAACTTAATTTCCATAATTAATTAAAGAACAAAATTTCATAATGTTTAATTATTATTATTGAATAATAATTAAATTAGTATGTATACCCTGTGGGGTTTACAGGGGAGCTCCCACCAGGGTTCGCCATTGCCTTCTATAGTTCCAGTCCCATTAAGAGTCATTTGATCAAGTCGATAAAACACCAGCCATTGCTTGCGACTATCTGCTTTTGGCCACGACCCTGGTCCATCTGGTGCCATAACCACACCATCCACCTGTTCAATTTTAATTTTCTCCACATTAATTATATGAGCCCTTTTCACTTTTCACTTTCACTACTTAACCATTCAATTAATTATAGAGTAAACTACATTTTGGTTCCTCAATTTTATAGGCGCTAGCAGTTTGGTCTTTGGATTTACGAAATTGTACAACCCGATCTCGCTGCAAAATGGTCCTTCCGTCACCCAGTCGTGCCAAATAATGGTCCTTGGGTTTACGAAATTGCACAACCCAATCCCTGAATTATGCTAACTCGATGGAAGGACCATTTTGCAGCGAGTTAGCATAATTCAAGGACCAAACTGCCAACGCCTGTAAAATTCAGGGACCAAAATGCTAGTTTAGACATTAATTATATATATGTTTAATTAATGTATACTTACTTGAAACACGAGTTCTGGTTTGCAAGGGCCTGAAAAGATAGAAGAAGTGATTTTGAAACGGTGGTTTTCAGGGGCTAAAACGACTCCTGAGTTTACTGCACAAGCTGCTTTCCATGCTGCCATGAACGCTGGTGTGTCATCATTAGAGCCATCTCCAATGGCGCCGAAGGATGTGACATCAAAAACAGAGCCTGAAGAAGAAGAAGCACGAGGATTTTTGGGAGAAATAATAATTGGAGACTTTGAAGAAGAAGAAGGAGGTGAATGAATAATTGGTTTCTTCTGATGCTTCTTTGGATGGTCATGCTGGTATGACCTTCTTCCTTCTACATTTTCATGGCTGGTGAAAATAATCATTGCCATCCACACTATAATAACAAACTCACGAAACACATCCATGACCCTGAATAATACAATGCTCTGTAATCTGTATATATGCTCCGTAATCTGTGTATTAGGCCAAAAAATTAAAAACAAACACTTCAGCTTTAGAAATGTTAGTGTCAAAAATACAAAAGCAAAAAAGGAGAACCAAGGATATAAATATTCATCCTGAAGCAGAGGTTCATATTTATGATGACCAAAACGCAATGTAGATGCATAAGGTGACGGAATAAATACGAGATGTGGGAGACGAAAACACTAACCTGGAGTTGAGATTGATCTTAAATGGAGGCAAGAACTTCAAACCACAAGATCCAAGAGAGTGAGAAGATGGAGTGGAGGAAGAGGAAGGGACTAAAGTGTGCAAAAATGAGGACCCTAAGTTGTGAAAACAACTTTAGTATATATATAGTGAAAATATTCACTAATTGGTCCATCAGTGAATATTACAAAATGGTCCTTAACCATTATTACAAAACAGTCCCTTTAACAAACAAACTCCATATATACATTAGTAATCTAATGGGATAATTACTAATACTCTTCGGACGTGGCTTGGGGTTCTTAGCCCGGTCCCGGAAGGCTTGTGGATAATCCAACCCATCACGAATTACCACAAGTAATATGAACCCAATCTATTCTCATTCAGAATTACGATAAATTAATTACTTATCAGTAAATACAAATATTAATCTTACAATAGATTAATGCTAATCCACACAAAAATTCCAACAATCTCCCACTTGGATAGCATTAATCTATAAACAGATTAATCAACAAAATACTGAAGCAAGTAATTAATTATCACAAGGCACACCAAAGTGCATAACAGATGAAACCATACTCACAAATCACTGAATCCGATAAGGAAACAAGTGATATACACAAAACAGATCACTGAATCCGATAGGGAAACAAGTGATACAAACATCAACACAAAATGGTTTCAGTATCTGAATAAGATAGAGTACGAAATGACATTGAAATGTCATATAACAATGCAGAAGTCTATAAAGACTTAACTCAGACTAAGGCCACTCCAAAAATTTAACAAGAGCCATATGAGTCACATGAAACGAAAACTCCACAGGCAAGCCTTTAGTCGACAGATTTATCAACGAATGTTCACTAACGATGTGAACCAAATGAGTCTGATACACAAGATGTCAAATTCAAGATTTGAACAAAACTTAGATCCAAACAACAACAAAATTCAATTGTGAGATAACACAACATTGAATCCGATAGGGAAAACAATGTTTCTCACCAACTGAACGAAATTGGATCTCAAAGTTAGACAATATCCAACAAATGCAACTGAATTACATCAAATGTCTTTTTAAGACCAAATTGGACTGAATCCAATAATTATTACAAAGTTACCCAAATGCCTCTTGAAGGCCAAATTGGACTAGATCCAATAAATGTAACAAAGTTACTTCACATGCCTCTTGAAGGCCGAATTGGACTAAATCCAATAAATGTAACAAAGTTACCTCAAATGCCTCTTGAAGGCCGAATTGGACTGAACCCAATAATTGTAACAATGTTACTCCAAATACCTCTTGAAGGCCAAATTGGACTAAATCCAATAATTGTAACAAAGTTACCCAAATGCCTCTTGAAGGCCAAATTGGACAAAATCCAATACCTGTAACAAAATTACTTCAGATGCCTGTAAAGGCCAAATTGGACTGAATCCAACAAATGTAACAGAGTTACTCAGATGCCTGTAAGGGCCAAGATTGGACTAAATCCAATAAATGTAACAGAGTTACCTCAAATGCTTGTAAATGCCAAAATTGGACTAAATCCAATAAATGTAACGAAGTTACTTCAAATGCCTCTTAAAGGCCAAATTGGACAAAATCCAATACCTGTAACAAAATTACTTCAGATGCCTGTAAAGGCTAAAATTGGACTAAATCCAATACATGTAACGAAGTTACGCCAGATGCCTATTGAAAGCCAAATTGGATTAAATCCAACAATTGTAACGAAGTTACTACAGATGCCTCTTGAAGGCCAAATTGGACTAAATCCAATAAATGTAACAAAGTTACTACCAATGCCTCTTGAAGGCCAAATTGGACTGAATCCAATAGATGTAACGAAGTTAACCAGATGCCTATAAGGGCCAAAATTGGACTAAAACCAATAAATGTAACAAAGTTAAAACATACCAAAATTGGAGAAAATCCAATTAATGTTTACTCAGACTCCCACTGGACCGAAATATTATCCAAAAAAGGTCCACAAAATGCTCATACCAAAATTTATACCAAGTCTTGTCAGCAGCATCAAAATGTTTAAACACATATGTTGGCCCAAGATCCCTCACAGCCAAATAATCATTTAAGGCTATCAAATACATGTTTAGGGACTCAAACCAAACATCATAATTAGTCCCAACAAAAGTTTTCACCACAGAAAGTTGTTTAGAAACAGAAGCTGATATGGCCAATAGCAAACAGGAAACATTAATTATGTTTCAAAACACAATTATAAAACCAGATTTCCCTCACAGAATCAGCTTATGCAACCTGATGAAAGTTG
>QANZ01011314.1:0-11081 GCA_003254925.1 Chamaecrista fasciculata
GATGAGAAGAAGAGGAGAGAAAACGAAGCAACGGGCATCTTCCTCTCAATTCTAACCTGAGATACCATTTAATTACTTGATTGTTGGACAAACCATGCACGTGAGTGGCTTGGAACAACTGGAAACCGATCTTCGATGATAGGAAACGTTGGATGCTTGAAGGTTGCAACAAGATTCGCCTCCATTGTATTAACTATGGACCACCCTCCACTCTCTATCGTTGGGAATCACAATCTCGCCCAAGCTCAATCCTCGTCTAGTGAGGATTTCTAAGCCCTCAAGGTTTGAGATTGTACTTGCAAAAGTTCGTGCTACCTTTGATTGGCCATGTATATAGGATAGACGAGGTGGAGATGAGAAGAAGAGAAGAAAACGAAGCAATGGGCATCTTCCCCTTAACTCTAACTTAAGATACCATTTAATTACTTGATTGTTGGACAAACAATGCACGTGAGTGGCTTGGAACAACTGGAAACCGAACTTGGATGATAGGAAACATTGGATGTTGAAGCTTGCAACAAGATTCGCCTCCATTGTATTAACTATGGACCACCCTCCACTCTCTATCGTTGGGAATCATAATCTCCCCCAAGCTCACTCCTCTTCTAGTGATGATGTCTAATCCCTCAACGTTTGGGATTGTACTTGCAAAAGTTCGAACTCCCTTTGATTGGCCATGGATATAGAGTAGACGAGGTGGAGATGAGAAGAAGAGGAGAGAAAACGTGAGTGGCTTGGAACAACTGGAAAGTGATCTTGGATGATTGGAAACGTTGGATGCTTGAAGCTTGCAACAAGATTAGCCTCCATTGTACTATGGACCACCCTCCACTCTCTATCGTTGTGAATCACAATCTCCCCCAATCTCAATCCTCTTCTAGTGAGGATGTCTAAGCCCTCAAGGTTTGAGATTGTACTTGCAAAAGTTCAAACTCCCTTTGATTGGCCATGTATATAGGGTAGACGAGGCGGTTATGAGAGGAAGAGGAGAGAAAACAAAGCAACGGGCATCTTCCCCTCAACTCTAACCTAAGACACCATTTAATTACTTGATAGTTGGACAAACCAAGCACGTGAGTGGCTTGGAACAACTGGAAACTGATCTTGGATGATAGGAAACTTTGGATTTATGATGCTTGCAACAAGATTCGCCTCCATTGTATTAACTATGGACCACCCTCCACTCTCTATCATTGTGAATCAAAACCACCCCCAAGCTCAATCCTCTTATAGTGAGGATGTCTAATCCCTCAAGGTTTGAGATTGTACTTGCAAAAGTTCGAACTCCCTTTGATTGGCCATGGATATAGGGTAGACGAGGGGGAGATGAGAATAAGAGGAGAGAAAGCGAAGCAACGGGCATCTTCCCCTGAATTCTAACCTAAGATACCATTTATTTACTTGATTGTTGGACAAACCATGCACGTGAGTGGCTTGGAAGAACTGAAAACTGATCTTGGATGATAGGAAATGTTGTATGCTTGAAGCTTGCAACAAGATTAGCCTACATTGTATCTACTATGGACCACTCTCTACAATGGATATAGGATAGACGAGGTGGAGATGAGAAGAAGAGGAGAGAAAACGATGCAACGGGCATGTTTCCCTCAACTCTAACTTAAGATACCATTTATTTACTTTATTGTTGGACAAACCGTGCACGTGAGTGGCTTGGAAGAACTGGAAACTGATCTTGGAAGATAGGAAATGTTGTATGCTTGAAGCTTGCAACAAGATTCGCTTCCATTGTATTAACTATGGACCACCCTCCACTCTCTATCGTTGTGAATCACAACCTCCCCCAAGCTCAATCCTCTTCTAGTGAGGATGTCTAAGCTCTCAAGGTTTGAGATTGTACTTGCAAAAGTTCAAACTCCCTTTGATTGGCCATGTATATAGGGTAGAAGAGGTGGATATGAGAAGAAGAGGAGAGAAAGCGAAGCAACGGGCATCTTCCCCACAATTCTAACCTAAGATACCATTTAATTACTTAATTGTTGGACAAACCATGCACGTGAGTTGCTTGGATTAACTGGAAACTGATCTTCGATGATAGGAAACGTTGTATGCTTGAAGCTTACAACAAGATTCGCCTCCATTGTATTAACTATGGACCACCCTCCACTCTCTATCGTTGGGAATCACAATCTCCCCCAAGCACAATCCACTTCTAGTGAGGATTCTAAGCCCTCAAGGTTTGAGATTGTACTTGCAAAAGTTCGAACTCCCTTTGATTGGCCATGGATATAGGGTAGACGAGGTGGAGATGAGAAGAATAGGAGAGAGAGCGAAGCAACGGGCATCTTCCCCTCAACTCTAACCTAAGATACCATTTAATTACTTGATTGTTGGACAAACCATGCACGTGAGTTGCTTGGATGAACTGGAAACTGATCTTCGATGATAGGAAACGTTGTATGCTTGAAGCTTACAACAAGATTCGCCTCCATTGTATTAACTATGGACCACCCTCCACTCTTTATCGTTGTGAATCACAACCTCCCCCAAGCTCAATCCTCTTCTAGTGAGGATGTCTAATCCCTCAAGATTTGAGATTGTACTTGCAAAAATTCGAACTCCCTTTGATTGGCCATGGATATAGGGTAGACGAGGTGGAGATGAGAAGAAGAGGAGAGAAAACGAAGCAACGGGCATCTTCCCCTCAATTCTATCCTGAGATACCATTTAATTACTTGATTGTTGGACAAACCATGCACGTGAGTGGCTTGGAACAACTGGAAACCGATCTTGGATGATAGGAAACGTTGGATGCTTGAAGGTTGCAACAAGATTCGCCTCCATTGTATTAACTATGGACCACCCTCCACTCTCTATCGTTGGGAATCACAATCTCGCCCAAGCTCAATCCTCTTCTAGTGAGGATTTCTAAGCCCTCAAGGTTTGAGATTGTACTTGCAAAAGTTCGTACTCCCTTTGATTGGCCATGTATATAGGATAGACGAGGTGGAGATGAGAAGAAGAGAAGAAAACGAAGCAACGGGCATCTTCCCCTTAACTCTAACTTAAGATTGTTGGGAATTGTAGGCGCCTAACGCAGCGGAAGCAAATATAAAATTAAAATAAAAACACACTAGGTCCTAAAATTCCCCAACGGATCCGCTAGTAGAATTTAAAACTTTTATAGATAGTGGTATACCTCACGAATTTCAATCCTCTGGTTGTACAAGGCGTGTCCAAGGAGCCCACTCCCAGCGTTCTCCCTCTGCCAGTAATCCACACGAACAGTTTCTTCGGGCACCAAGCTGCTAGCCTTCAGTTCTTTTCTCCAAAAGAACTAGGGACCAATCTACAGTGCATTTGAACTCAAGAACTCCTTCTTGATTCAAACTCCAAATGGTGGCGCAAGGAGAATTCCCACAAGAACTCCTTCTTGTATTTCCTTCTCTCACAAACCCTAATTTTTGGCAACCACAAATCGAATTGCCTAACTCTTAGGCCAAGTCGATTTTACCCTCTCAACTCTTGAGAACCAAAAATTTCCTCACTTGGAAACTAGGGTTTTGAAGGAGGCGATTTTTCTATCTCTCTCAACAAGGAGGATGAAAATTGCACAAATGAATTCTCTCTCATCGCTTAGGCGCCTAGCACCTTAGGTTTAGCATATATATATAATTATTTTTAGGGCATTATTATAATTCTAAATTATAATAATAATGGCTTCATGACTTGAATTTTAATTTATAATATTACCATAATATTAAATTTAAATTCAAATCGTAATCTTAGAGAATCAATTTGAGAGATCAAATCTCCCCCAAAAGATCTTCAAAGATGGTGCCATATGCTCCCTAATTATCTTTGGAATTTTATAAATCAAAAACCTTCCTAACTCTTAGGAAGTCATGATTCACCAAAGATCCTGATTTGAGATCTCATCCAAATCTTTTGAATTCAAATCTTTTGATATCTCCATCAAATCTTTTGAATTCAAATTCATGACTTAAATTAATAAAACAATTTTATTAACTTAAAATGCTAAAAGAGGCGCCACCCTCATGCCAATATTAGGGAATTTTATAATTCAATAATTTCCTAACTTTTAGGAACCTTATCTGAATTATTTTTCCTTAATATTTTAATTGTAAATAATTAATCCAAATTAATTATTTAACAATTATTATATTTAAATTTGTCTCACAAATTTAAATACTTCACAACTGTAGATCAATTAAGACAAGACATAATGTCCCAGACATTTCCTCTTTGTCTTAAATCGTGCCACCGGAGTGACCCACGAATTAACCCTAATTCGTGTCCCTTTTAAACGGTGTCCTGTTCCTGCTCGTGTGTGACCCAGCAGGCCCCACGTGAAGTTGGCAGTAGGTCATCTCCATGACCTACAAGTCGTGAGCGGACTCTAGCAAGCCATCACGACTACCCAAAACACGTGAGTTATCGGTTTTTACCAAAACCGACTTAACCTTAGTACCTCCATGGCACCGACCCTATTGTTCTGCGATATCTTGGTCATGGACCAGGCACGGGAAAGTCACCCATGATCCAAACCTTTACTTTCTCGATCTCCTTGAGTAAGTCCCAATATCTAGCATGGCCATGCATTTCCTGGACAGACTCATCGAGGGGCCCAGTAAGATATCTCCCAATTTAATGGGGAACAAAATCCCAATTTTGGTCAGTCCACATTCCTCAGCACGGCAATCAACCAAACCCGTACTTAGCCCTTATGACTACCCTGTTACGGGCAGCGTTAGACTAAGCCAAAGTCTGACAACTGCAACGCCGGAATAATGATGACCTCAGGTCTAAGGCGTCGTGACAGGTGTACAGGAGAGGCAAGTTGATGACTAAACCCATGCAGGACTATCTGGGTCATGTCTAGCAACTCGTAACCACCTTACGTAATTGCACCATGACTCTCGTACCAACATCTAGTGTATGCATCTCATGCACCGAGGTTATGCTGGTCTTAGTTCATTTCAAGTTCCCACTTGAATGAGCGACCAGGGACGGTTTAGATTAATTATCTCATAATTAATCACGGACTGTTATCATAGTAAACATGCTAATAATATGATAACCATTAATTTATCTCCATAAATTAATTGATATGTGTTGGGAATTCAAGGGCGCCTAAGGCAGCGGAAGCATGAAAAACAGTAAAATAAAAAAAACTTGGTCAAAGTGCACTTTTGGTCCTATAACTTTTGTTTAGGTTTCAATTTGGTCCCAAAACTTTTTTTGTTGCACTTTTGGTCCTATATCTTTGTAAAAAGTTGCAGATTTGGTCCTGTGTCACTTTTGGTCTCATATCTTTTGATCAAGTTGCAGAATTGGTCCTATATCTTTGCAAAAAGTTTCACCACCAGTCCCATCTCATAAGAAGATATTAGACCAATTTTGCACCTGACCTAAAGATATGGGACTAATTCTGCAACCTGACCAAGAGATATAAGACCAATTTTGCAACATGACCCCAAGATATGGGACCAAAAATGCAACACGGGACCAAATCTGCAATTTTAGCAAAAGATATGGGACCAAAACTGCAACAAAAAAAGTTATGGGACCAAATTGAGACTTTAGCAAAAGTTATGGGACCAAAAGTGCACTTTGACCAAAAAACTTTAAACGCCCAGGTCCCAGAATTCCCGAACGGATCCGCTAGCTGAATTTAAAACTTTTGGTTAAGTGGTATACCTCATGAGTTTCAATCGTTTAGTTGAACGGGGCGTTTCCAAGAAGTCCACGTAACGCGTCCTTCCTCCGCCGGTAATCCACACAAACAGTTTGGAGATGCCTAGGTGCTAGCCTCCTTCACTTCTCAAGTGAATCCGGAACCTTTATCTACGGGTGTTCTTTAATTCAAGAACTCTTCTTGAATTATCAAGAACTCTTGGCGCCTTGATCAAGAACTCTTCTTGATCCCACACAACCTTGTCACACAATATTAACTCTTAATATTGTGCGCCACTTTCTCTCTCTAGGAAAGCAAGATTGCGATTTTCTCTCTCTCTCCTTACCAAAGGGAAAATCGAATTTTCCTTCTAAGAAGAACTAGGCTAAGTCGACTTTTCTATGTGCATGAGGCTCTCACCCTTTGTGATTTCACTCTCAAGAATCCAATTCTTGTGTGTGAATTCTCTCTCTCTAACCTATAGCAAAATCGAAATTCTCTCTTGGCTAGCTTAGTTATCAAAGAATCCAATTCTTGTGATATATCTATGAAAGTCGACTTTGGCTTGCTTTTATAGGGTTTGGGGACTTTGATAATTATAATTTTAGGAAAGCCTAAAATCATATAATTATCAAACCATAAGATTATGATATCTTAATATCACAATTTTAGGACTTGATTTCCAATTTAAAATATTACCTTAATATTAAAATTGGAATCAAAATGCAATCTTGGAGAATCAATTTGGAAGATCAAATCTTCCCAAATCTCTCTCCAAGCCATGCGCCTATCCTCCCCCTTTTTTTGTTGGAATTTAATAAATCAAAATAACTAACTAACTCTTAGATAGTTATAACTAATTTGTTATTTCCCAACAATATTGAATTAAAGAATTCCCAGAATATCTTTAAGTCAATCTCACCAAGTCTCAAACTCTAGATAATTGAATTAAAATATTACATTAATATTTTAAATCCAATGGGCCTAGAATTTCGACTTGCCCTATAAATCATGAATTAAAATATTACTTTAATATATTTAATTCATCCATTTGAAATCTAGATCAAATCTCATTTGAATTTCAAATTTCAAGCCATGACTTTAATTAATAAAACATTTTTATTAATTAAATTCCTTTTAAATATGAGGCGCCAACCTCATCCTATTTAGTCCTAATATTAGTGAATTTAATAAATTAATAATTTCCTAACTCTTAGGAACATTATCTAATTTATAATTCCCCTAATATTATAAATAGGAATATAATTGTAAATAGCCTAATCCAATTATCTATTTAACAATTATCATATATATATATATATATATTTAAATTTGTCTCACAAATCTAAATATAATATATCTGTAGATAATTAATTCAAGACAAGACTTTATGTCCCACAATAAGTTATGTCTCAAACGGTGTCACAAATGTGACCCACGAATTAGGGTTAACTCGTGTTCCAGCTTGGCATCTGGTTCCTGCTCGTGTGTGACCCAGCAGGCCCCACGTGAAGTTGGCAGTAAATCATCTCATGACTTACAAGTCGAGAGCGGACTCTAGCAAGCCATCACGACTACCCAAGACACGTGAGTTATCGTTCTAACCCATAAACGACTTAACCTTAGTACTATCATGTTCAGATCCCTTTTTGTCCTACGATATTTCGGTAAGGATTAGGCATGGGAATGTCATCCAAAATCCAAACCTCAACTTTCTCGATCTCCTGAGTAAGTCCCAAAATCCAGTGTGGCCACACATTCCCTTGGACAGACTCGTCGAGGGGCCCAGTTAAATATCTCCCATCTCTATGAGGGACAAAATTCCATCTTGGTCAACCACATTCCTCAGCACGACAATCAACCAAACCCGTACTCAGCCCTTATGGCTACCCTGTTACGGATAACGTTAGACTAAGCCAAAGCTTGACAACTGTAATGCCGGAATAGTCAAGACCTCAGGTCTAAGGGCATCATGACAGATTGTACAGGAGAGACTAGCTAATGACTGAACCCATGCAGGACTCTCCGGGTCGGTCCAGCAACTTGTAACTCTTACATAATTGCACCATGACTCTCGTCCCAGCATCTAGTGCGTGCATCTCATGCACCGAGGTCATGCTGGTCTTGGTTCAATTCAAGCTCCCACTCGAATGAGCGACCAGGGACTGTTTAGATTAACTATCTCATAATTAATCATGGACTGTTATCATAGTAAACATGCTAATAATATGATAACCATTAATTTATCTCCATAAATTAATTGATATGTTCCCAACATATCTAAAGGATGATTGACCCTAGGGCACAATCTCCATCAAACTCCCACTTGCACTAGGTACAATCATTAATCAAACTGTTTCTAACTCTTAGAAACATCCATTAATGTGCGTCTAATTCCCAATTGACGTTACATGTTTTCATGTAAACCTGTGGTGGGGTTTAGCAAGAGGACTGGCAGAATCCTCGACTGCTACTTTTACATATCTTAGTATCACCATCTTGAGGTGATCTTGTCTGAGTACATCACTGTCGGAATATCACTGGGGAAACTCTTTCCCGCTTAGGCGTCTTCCTGTCTCTCCAGGATGACCTTTAAGCATACTTCAGACCTTAGTTTTCACAGTCTGCGTCTCCACGCGACTAACCCATTCTTGTAGAATCAGCGATCGCATTCCGCTTGGAACCATTCCAACTTACGATCTATACTGTTCAGGGAATACATTTTCATTACTGCGATTAATCTTGGTTGGTTCGAATAATGGGCTTCTTGTGTAACCACCTTACACATTAATTCCTCCATATACCAAGAATTTGTCTTTAGTGCTTCTCAAGTACTAAGGACCTTAATGATAGCCTTCCAGTGAACCTCAACAGGGTCACAGCTTATCATATATATAGGGCAAACGACATATTGAGTCTAGTACAGCATGATGGATCCTATTGCCAATGCATCTGGGATGCCACTCATGTGTCTTTGCTCATCACGCGTTTCAGGAAACACTGATTCTTGCAAAAGACTAATCCCCTTGATTCATCACCATGAATCTCTTCTTGAAGTCTCTCATACTGAACTCTTCAGTATCTTATTCAAGAATGTACTTCTTGACTCAGTTCTAAGAAGCTCCTCTGAGAACTATCTCATAGATCCCAGCTTCTTATCCTTCATTGAAAGTGATTAATCTATCTAAGATTCTCAATCTCAGGGATAGTAATGCAACTTTCAACTAGCTATATGTGCATGACATACAGCACCATGATTGCAATTGTGCTCCCACTAACCCTTTTGTAAACATAGGACCCATCTAGGTTTTGCATGAAGCCAAACTCCTTTGGTGTTTTCATCAAAACAAAGATTAAAGATTCTTGATAGGTGGCGGGCTCACCACGCTCCTAGAGCAACACATCCCTTCTCTCAATGACCAAAGATCCCCATCTTTGAAATCGAGAACGTGTTTTGTCAGAACTTCATTGTCCATATGTTTTAGAGTAGCTTCCACAACTCCTTGCGGATTTTCTCTAGTTTTCGTCTATGCCTCTGATTTGTTCTGTGGACCTTGAACTCTTCAAGATTCATTTTTACTCCCACTGTTTCTTTTGGAAACAACGAATCCCTTTCTAAAAGGTATTCTCCCCTGACTACAAACCCTTTGTGGTCAGATGGGTAATAAACTTGATATCCCTTCTTAGGGTATCCAACAAATTCGTAACGAGACATTAAGAGATTCCTTTCATTCCATATCTCATATGGTGTTCTCCAGACGAAACGGCTTAGTGTGAAGTCAACAGCTTCTAGAGCACACCCCTTGAGGTTGGTATAAGATCAATTATCTAAGATCAAACCTTATCTAATAGGGTTTGACATCTTTTCTTAAAACACCATCCACTATGGGATTTTAGGAAAGAGTGAGTTGTGAGACTCTCTCACAGCTTCTAAGATGTACAGCAAAGTTTTTGACTCAAATACTAGTCCTTGATCAAATCGAAGGTTTAAGATTTTGTTGTCTAGTTAATTTTTCCACTTCGTTTTGAAATCTCTATTTCAAAGAACTCCAACTTATGTTTCAAAAGGATAGTCGTAGATCTATCCTTTGAAGCATTTAGTGAGAGCTTATTACTTTTAGCTTAAACACTTATGGGTCTACATACATCAACCATGTGTGATCTCCACTAAGTTAGACTTTCCTTTACTATAAAGGAAAAACCTCTTGTTATCTTTCCATTCTAAACAAGACTTGCAAGCATCACATGATTCAAATCATGAAGGTTCAAGGCGGTTCTTGTTTGTATGGCCTAAACAACAATTGCCAAAAGTTCGTATCCATGTTATAAATATTGTTATTGTTCTAGTTTAAATATAATGAGTACCTTTGCAAATCACATAAGCAAATAAACATTTATTTAAAAATAGAAACCATTCTTTAATGTTTACACAAAAATCTACCTTATCTAATAAGGAGAAAAACCAATGTTTAAACATTTAAAGAATAATAACAAAACTAGCCCGAAGAGGGCGTTCCAAGCTCGCATGTTCCTTCAGCAGCAACGGCAGAAACACTTGCTCCATTGTCCACATCTAGGTCCATCTCGCTTCCGTCCTTGCTTTCTACCGTCTCTGAAGACCCTGCACATCAAATGTGAGAATCACATGTGTATCCAATACTCAAGTGATTTAAGTAGAAAAACAGAACGTTTATAACATAGATACCTGAAGTAGAGGCTTTAACGCACTTCTGCTTCTTTTGATCTTCCCAGTAGTATTTTCACTTTCTCATCGCGTGTCCTGACACTTGACAGAAAGAACAGAATACTTCCTCTGAGGGCTTTGCCTTCTTGGCAGGAGATTGAGGGTCGTCCTCTGGCTTGGTCTCACCATCCAGCTGATTCCCTTTCCCTTTTCTTTGCCCTTCTTCTTCCTTTCCCTTTTCTGAATCATGGATGCCTCAACAGACTTGAGCATCCCATGCAACTCAGAAACTGTTTTCTCTGTTCCTCTCCTTAAGAAGCTTTTAATAAATGGGTCATAGCTCTTAGGTAGTGAGCACAGGATTATTCCAGTGGCAAACTCTTGTGGAATAGGAAAACCCAGCCTATCAAGGTGATTTATATACCCTCTCATCCTCATGACATGGTAATGGACAGATTCACCTTCAGCCATTTTGCAAGACATGAGAGCTTTGTTGGTCTCATATCTATCTTGTCTGAGTTGGTAGCTAAACATTTCCTTGAGACGAGTTATCATCTCATATGCCATCAATTGATCCAAGCCCCCATGCAGCTCTAGGATCATTGTGTCTACCATCAGACAAGAGACCTCCAGCGAGTCATCGAAGTGCTTCTCCCAAGCCCTCCACTCTGCTCCTGGAGCGCCCTTGGCAGGCTCGTTGGGAATAGGCCTGTCCAGAACATAGAGCCTCCTCTCTTGGGT
>QANZ01011323.1:1702-22881 GCA_003254925.1 Chamaecrista fasciculata
TGGGCTTTTTATTAATAAAAATGTTTTATTAATTTAAAGTCATGAATTTGAATTCAAAAGATTTGATAGAGATATCAAAAGATTTGAATTCAAAAGATTTGGTGAGATCTCAAAAACAGGATCTTTGGAGAATCATGACTTCCTAAGAGTTAGGAAGGTTTTTGATTTATAAAATTCCAAGGATAATTTAGGGCTACATGGCGCCATCTTGGTGAATCCTTTGGGGAGATTTGATCTCTCAAAAGATTCTCTAAGATTACGATTTGAATTTAAATTAAATATTATGGTAATATTATAATTTGAAATTCAATTCATGAAAGCCATATTATTATAATTTAGAATTATAATAATGCTCTAAAATATAATTATATATACTATCCTAGGGCTAGGCGCCTAGAGTTAATGGATGTGTGAGATCATTTTGTGATTTTGTCTTCCTCCTTGTAGAGAGAGAAGGAAAAATTGCCACCTCCATAGCTAGAGAGAGAAAACTCGATTTTCCTAAAGAGTTAGTGAAAATTCGAGTGGTTCTTCCTTGAGGGTTTTGAGAGAAGAAAAACAATAGGAGTTTTGTTGTTGTCTTCTCCATGGTTGCGCCACCTAGCCTGGAATTCAGAGAAGGAGTTCCTGAATTCGTCAACTGTAGATTCAATCCCGAGTTTCTTTGGAGAAAGAAGCATGGAGGCTAGCACCTCGTGTTCGGGAAACTGTTCGTGTGGATTACCGGTGGAGGAAGGACGTGGAAACAGACTTCTAGACTCGCCAAGTACAACCATCCGATTGAAAGCTTGAGGTATAACACTTTTCATATCTGGTTTTAAATTCAACTAGCGGATCTCAGGGTTGGATTTTCCTGGGGAGCGCAAGTTTTTATTTACTGTTTGCTTCCGCTGCGTGTTTTCCCCGGGGATTTCCCAACAATCACGACTACCAAAAACACGTGAGTTATCGTTTTATCAAAAAGACCGATTTAACCTTAGTACCACCTTATCATAGACCCTATCGTCACACGATATCTTGGTCATAGATTAGGCACGGGAAAGTCATCCATAATCCAAACCTCAACTTTCTCGATTTACTGAGTTAGTCCCATTTTCCTGAGTGGCCACTCTTTCCGTGGACAGACTCATCGAGGGCGCCAGTTAGATATCTCTCATATATATATGAGGGACAAAATCCCATCTTGGTCAACCACATTCCTCAGCATTGCAATCAACCAAACCCGTACCTAGCCCTTAGACTAGGCCAAAGTCTGACAACTACAACGCCGGAATAGTCAAGACCTCAGTTCTAAGGCATCGTGACAGGCGTACAGGTGAGACTAGCTAATGACTAAACCCATGCAGGACTCTCCAGGTCAGTCCAACAACTTGCAACCCCTTACTCATTGCACCATGACTCTCGTAAAGCATCTAGTGCATGTATCTCCATACACCGAGGTCATGCTGGTCTTAGTTCATTCTCGCTCCCACGAGAATAATCGACCAGGGACAGATTTAGATTAATTATCTCATAATTAATCAAGGACGCTATCATAGTAAACATGCTAATAATATGATAACAACATAATTTATCTCCATAAATTAATCCATATGTTCAAAACATATACATAAAATGATTGGCCCTAGGGCACAATCTCTAACAGACTCCCACTTGCACTAGGTACAATCATCAATCTAGCTGTTCCTACACTAGGTACATTGATCAATGCGTCTAATCCCCATCGACGATACATGCCGCTCATGTATGACCCGCGCAAGAGGCTTCGTAAGAGGATCGGCAACGTTATCCTCGCCTGCTACTTTGCATATCTTCACATCACCTCTGTCAATCATCTCTCTGACAAGGTGAAAACGCTTGAGTATATGTTTGGCCCTCTGGTGGGACCGCGACTCCTTGGCTTGTGCAATAGCTCCACTATTATCACAATACAAGGTTATGGGATCAGACATGGTCGGAACCACACCAAGCTCGACAACGAACTTCCTAATCCACACAGCCTCCTTCGCTGCATCTGATGCTGCAATATACTCGGACTCGGTTGTAGAATCAGTAATCGTGCTCTGTTTGGAACTCTTCCAACTCACGCTGCCACCGTTCAGGAGAAACACATATCCAGATTGCGATTTAAAGTCATCTTGGTCGGTTTGGAAACTAGCGTCTGTGTAACCCCCTACACATAGCTCCTCATCAGTTCCACCGTAAACCAAGAACTCATCCTTAGTTCTTCTCAAGTACTTGAGGATGTTTTTGACAGCGGTCCAATGATCCTCACCAGGGTCTTGTTGGAACCGGCTTGTCATGCTCAAGGAAAAAGACACATCGGGTCGAGTACACAGCATGGCATACATGATGGATCCTATTGCCGAAGCATAAGGGATGCCACTCATGCGCCCTCACTCAACAAGTGTCTTGGGACACTGTTTCTTGCTCAGGGTCAATCCAGGATTCATTGGTATGAATCCCTTCTTGGAATCTTGCATACTGAACCTCTTCAGTACCTTATCCAAGTATGTAATCTGACTCAATCCAAGAAGCCTACGAGACCTATCTCTATAGATCTTGATGCCAAGAATGTAGGCAGCTTCTCCTAAGTCCTTCATTGAGAACGATTTTCCCAACCAAGATTTCACAATCTCTAAGGTTGGAATATCATTTCCAATGAGCAATATGTCATTGACATATAGCACCAAGAACATAATTGTACTCCCACTAACCTTCTTGTAAACACAAGGTTCATAAGGGTTTTGTAAGAAGCCAAACTCTTTGACTACTTCATCAAAACGATGATTCCAACTTCGAGATGCTTGCTTCAATCCATAAATGGATCTCTGAAGCTTGCATACCTTGTTTGGTGCCTCTAGACATACAAACCCCTCGGGTTGTGTCATGTACACATCCTCGGGCAACCTTCCATTAAGGAACGTTGTTTTGACATCCATTTGCCATATCTCATAGTCATAATATGCGGCTATGGCAAGGAGGATCCTAATGGATTTGGCCATTGCAACAGGGGAGAACGTTTCGTCATAGTCAATACCATGACGTTGAGTAAATCCCTTCGCAACAAGCCTCGCCTTGAAGACGTTGACATTGCCATCTATGTCTGTTTTCTCTTTGAAAACCCACTTTCACCCTACGGGTTTTACCCCTTCGGGTGGAGCGATTAAGGTCCATACCTCGTTTTCGTACATAGATTGCATCTCAGCCTTCATGGCTTCAACCCATTTCTCAGAGTTGGGGTCCACGATGGCCTCTTGATAGGTGGTAGGCTCACCACGCTCCATGAGCAACACATCCTTGTTTTCAGTCACCAAAAATCCATATCTCTCAGGCTGAAAAGGTGTCCTATCAGACCTTCGTGGTTCTTGTGTCACTGGAGGAGCTTCCACAACATCTTGTGGCTCTTCTCCAGTTTCCGTCTGCGCCTCTGAAGTGTCTTGTGGAACTTGAACTTCTTCAAGCTCTATCTTACTCCCACTGTTTCTTTTGGAAACAAGATCCCTTTCTAAAAAGAATCCACTTCTGACTACAAGCACTTTGTTGTCAGTTGGGCAGTAGACATAATACCCCCTCGTTTCTTTGCGGTATCCCACAAATAAGCACTTGAGGGATTTGGGAGATAGTTTATCATTAGGTGATTGCTTAACGTAAACTTCACATCCCCAAACCTTGAGGTTAGACAAATTGGGACTCTTCCCTTTCCATATCTCATATGGTGTCTTCTCAACTGCCTTAGACGGAACACGGTTAAGTGTGAACGCAACAGCTTCTAAAGCATATCCCCAAAAGGATGGTGGAGGATCGGTTTGACTCATCATAGATCGAACCATATCCAATAGAGTTCGATTCCTCCTCTCAGAAACATCATTCCACTGTGGGGTTCCAGGAGGAGTAAGCTGTGAAACTATTCCATAACTCCTATGATGATCAATAAATTCTTGACTCAAATACTCGCCTCCTCGATCAGATCGAAGGACTTTGATTTTCTTGTGAAGTTGGTTTTCTACTTCATTTTGAAATCTCTTGAACATTTCAAAAGACTCTGACTTGTGCTTCATTAGGTAGACATAGCCATACCTACTGAAGTCGTCAGTAAACGTAATGAAATAAGAGTAACTACCTCTAGCATGAGTACTCATGGGTCCACATACATCACTATGTATGATCCCCAATAAGTCTGATGCCCTCTCACTGTGCCCAGTGAAAGGCGCCTTTGTCATTTTTCCAAGTAAACAGGACTCGCAAGCATCATATGATTCAAAATCAAATGAGCTTAGAAGTCCATCTTTATGGAGCTTCTCTAGGCGTTTCTCGTTTATATGGCCTAAATGACAATGCCAAAGGTATGTAGGATTAGGTTCGCTAACCTTAATCCTTTTCGTATCAATGTTATAGATTTCGTTATTACGTTGTTGTTCAAATTTCAAGATATAGTGGTTATCTTGCAGATCACCATAAGCAAATAACACATTATCTTTGTAAATAGAACATCTACCATTCCCATTCACACAAATAAATCCTTCCTTATCCAAATAAGAAAGTGAAATAATGTTGGAACTTAAAGATGGAACGTAATAACAATTGTTTAAAACTAAAACAAGCCAAGTGGGCAAAACTAGCTTGTATGTTCCTACAGCAACAACAACAACCCTTGCTCCATTGCCTACTCGTAGGTCCACCTCGCCTCTGTTCAGCTTCCTACTCCTTCTCAACCCCTGCACATTTGTACATATGTGAGAACCAAAAGCAGTATCTGATGGAGATTGTGCCCTAGGTGTTGGGAATTCAAGGGCGCCTAAGGCAGCGGAAGCATGTAAAAACTGTAAATAAAAAAACTTTAAACGCCCAGGTCCTAGAATTCCCGAACGGATCCGCTAGCTGAATTTAAAACTTTTGGTTAAGTGGTATACCTCACGAGTTTCAATCGTTTAGTTGAACGGGGCGTTTCCTAGAAGTCCACGTGATGCGTCCTTCCTCCGCTGGTAATCCACACGAACAGTTTGGAGATGCCTAGGTGCTAGCCTCCTTCACTTCTCAAGTGAATCCGGAACCTTTATCTACGGTGTTCTTTAAATTCAAGAACTCTTCTTGAATTATCAAGAACTATATGGCGCCTTGATCAAGAACTCTTCTTGATCCCACACAACCTTGTCACACAATATTAACTCTTAATATTGTGCGCCACTTTCTCTCTCTAGGAAATCAAGGATGCGATTTTCTCTCTCTCTCCTCACCAAGGCAAAATCGAATTTTTCCTTCTAAGAAGAATTAGGCTAAGTCGACTTTCACTCTATGTGCATGAGGCTTTCACCTTTGTGATTTCACTCTCAAGAATCCAATTCTTGTGTGTGAATTCTCTCACTTATCAAAGAATCCAATTCTTAAGGAATTTTGTCCTAGACAACTTGTCCTTCTCAAGGACAGATCGCAGTGATAGTGATGAACTATTGTTTGTTGCCATTGATTCTACAATTAAGATATGAAAAGTTTATTTAGCAGAAATATAAATCCACCATTTTATAAAACCCAGTGAAATTTATTATTGGTGGCTAAGACCCATATTTCACCAAAGTTTACAGTCGCGGAGGTGATCATGCACCCTTTAGTTATTTAGGTAGGTAACTCCTTACCAATCACATCTCATGTGACTCTTTGATCCTTATGGGACTGTATCATCTCATGATACTTATGGCATGTTTATCCCATCTAATGCCTTGAGGTCCAAAACCGTTTTGATAACCCCATTAAGTCACTCGGTAAAACATGTGAATGGCTAAGTTCAAGACAATGAGGCCCAAAAGCCAACCCCCATATCATCAAGGCCCAACTGCAATACGTGTCGCGGAGGCGATCACCGCATTCAAAGGTACCAAGATTTCAACAGGCATCGTGTTGAAAATCCCATTCACCCGTGCTTCCTCAAGGTCAAGACAGATACGTGTCGCGGAGGCGATCACCGCTCCATGATGAACAAGATTTTGGCAGGGCGTTTTAGCGATGGCATTAATTACTTAAATTTTCTAAAAAGGGTTTGATTTGATTTATAAAATTGTTCCGATTTATAGTTTAATTTTAAAACTCCTTTTAAAATTAAACGAGTCATGCGACATGTTTATTACCCCATGTATCTCATACATATAAACATGTGCCCGAATTTTGTATCGTATACAAAATCCCACGCTCGTATCGTATACGTGGTTGTAGCGCGATATATTAGCATGTTAAAATTCGCACCCTAAACAATCTAGCGCATCACATACAACTAAATGCATAATAAAACACCGTGTTTAGATATGGCCCATCTACCCTAGAGTTCTCCCAAGCCAATGAGAGAACCTTTCTAAAAGGAAAAATAAAANCTAGTGTATGCATCTCATGCACCGAGGTCATGCTGGTCTTAGTTCAGTTCAAGCTCCCACTTGAATGAGCGACCAGGGACAGTTTAGATTAATTATCTCATAATTAATCACGGATTGTTATCATAGTAAACATGCTAATAATATGATAACCATTAATTTATCTCCATAAATTAATTGATATGTTCTCAACATATCTATAAAATGATTAGCCCTAGGGCACAATCTCCAACACCGAGGTCAGGCTGGTCTTAGTTCAGTTCAAGTTCCCACTTGAATGAGCGACCAGGGACAATTTAGATTAATTATCTCATAATTAATTACGAACTGTTATCATAGTAAACATACTAATAATATGATAACCATTAATTTATCTCTATAAATTAATTGATATGTTCCAAACATATCTCTAGGATGATTGGCTCTAGGGCACAATCTCCATCTAACTCCCACTTGCACTAGGTACAATCATTAATCAAACTGTTCCTACTCCTAAGAACATCCATGAATGTGTCTAATTCCCTCTTGACGTTACATGATGCTCATGTAAAACCTGTGCTGGGGTTTCGCAAGAGGACTGGCAATGCATCCTCGACTGCTACTTTTCATATCTTAATATCACCATCTCCAGGTGATTTTGTCTGAGTACATCACTGTCGGAATGTCATTGGGGAACCCCTTCCCGCTTAGGCGTCTTCCTGTCTCTCCAGGATGACTATTAAGCATACTCCAGACACTAGTTTTTACAGTCTGCGTCTCCACACGACTAACCCATTCTTGTAGAATCAGTAATCGCGTTCCGCTTGGAACCATTCCAACTTACAATGTCTACTGTTCAGGGAATACATGTTTCATTACTGCGATCAATCTTGGTTGGCTTGAATAATGGGCTTTTGCGTAACTACTTACACATTAATTCTACCATAAACCAAGAATTTGTCCTTAGTGCTTCTCAAGTACTTGAGGACCTTAATGATAGCTTTCCAGTGAACCTCAACAGGGTCACAGCTTATCATGTTTAGGGCAAACGACATATTGAGTCTAGTACAGCATGATGGATCCTATTGCCGAAGCATAAGGGATGCCACTCATGTGTCTTTGCTCATCATGTGTCTCAGGAAACACTGATTCTTGCAAAGGAACAATCCCTGATTCATCACCATAAATCCCTTCTTGAAATCTCTCATATTGAACTCCTTCAGTATCTTATTCAAGAATGTACTTCTTGACTCAATTTAAGAAGCTCCCTAAGAACTATCTCCATAGATCTCAGCTTCTTTTATATCCTTCATTGAATGTGATTTATCTATCTAAGATTCACAATCTTCAAGATAGTAATACGACTTCCAACTAGCCATATGTCTATGACATACAACACCAAGAATGCAATTGTGCTCCCACTAATCTTCTTGTAAACACAGGACCCATCAAGGTTTTGCATTAAGTCAAACTCCTTTTGGCGCTTTCATCAAAACAGTGATAAAAGCTTCTTGATAGGTGGCGGGCTCACCACGCTCCTAGAGCAACACATCCCTTCTCTCAATGACCAAAGATCCCCATCTTTGAAATTGAGAACGTGTTCTATCAGAACTTCGTTGTCCTTTTGTGTTTTAGAGGAGCTTCCACAACACCTTGCGGTTCTTCTCTAGTTTTCGTCTGTGTCTCTGAAGTGTTTTTGTGGATCTTAAACTCCTTCAAGATTCATCTTGCTCCCACTGTTTCTTTTGGAAACAAAGAATCCCCTTCTAAAAGGTATCCATCTCTGACTACAAACACTTTGTTGTCAGGTGGGCAGCAGACTTGATACCCCCTTTCAAGGGTATCCCACAAACATGTACTTGAGGGGTTTTGGGAGACAGTCTATCGTTAGCCTCTTGCATAACATAAACCTAATGTCCCCAAATTCGTAACAAGACATCATGAGACTCTTCTCATCCCATATCTCATATGGCGTCTTCTAGACGAAATGGTTAAAGTGTGAAGTCAGCAGCTTCTAGAGCACATCCCTTTTAAGGATGATGGAAGATCTGTTTGAGTCATCCTAGATCGAACCTTATCTAATAGGGTTTGATACCTTCTTTCAGAAAACGCCATCCACCATGGGGTTTTAGAAAGAGCAAGTTGTGAGACTATCTCACAGCTTCTGGGATGATTTAGCAAAGTTTTTGACATAAATCCTTGTCCCTTGTAGGACCTTGATTTCCTTGTCAAGTTAGTTCTCTACTTCGTTTTGAAATCTCTATTTCAAAAGAACTCCGAATTCTGTTTCAAAAGGTAGCCGTAGATCTAGCCTCCTGAAGCAGTCAGTAAGAGTTATTACTTTTAGCTTGGGTACTTTATGGGTCCACATACATCAACCATGTATGATCTCCATTAAGTCAGACATTCTATTAATGCAGACAGTAGAGGAACGCCTCTTGTCATATTTCCATTTTAAACAAGGCTTGCAAGCATCATATGATTTCAAATCATCTGAGCTTTAGAAGTTCATCTCTATGAAGCTTCTCAAGGCGTTTCTTGTTTGTATGGCCTAAACGACAATTGCCAAAAGTATTTTATAGGATCGGATTTATTAATCTTTTAAGGGTAAATTTCACTTTGGTACCCTGTCCTATTGACCTGTACCACTTTGGTACCCTGTTGTTTCAAAAGTGCCACTTTGGTACCTTGTCCTTTAAACTGTTACCCACTTTGGTACCCAATTGAAAATTTCCGTCAAATTTTAACAGTGTGCGTTTCACAAGGGACCAAAAAAGATAAAATCAACTTCATTCAAGGACCAAAAACACAAAATCAACTTATTCTTCACCATTTGCGATTCTTTCATCATCCTCACCAGAAAACTTCGCCATTCATCATCTTCATGAGAAATCAACCATTCATCTTTCATTTGCATTTCAGTTTCGCCATTCATTTCACTCCAATTCGCGATTCCGTTCAAAATCGAAACTCATTCATTTCACTCCAACTCGCCATTCACTCCAAATCAAAACCCATCTTCGCGATTTCATATTCGCACCAGTCATTTCACCCTCCATCTTCAACTCGCCATTAACTCTTTGTGAAGTTGGAGGAATTAACTCGCCATTAACTCTGAATTTTGGGTTTCGATTTGAAGATGGAGGGTGAAATGACTGGTGCAAATCTGAGATAGCGAAGATGGGTTTTGATTTGGAGTGAATGGCGAGTTGGAGTGAAATGAATGAGTTTCGATTTTGAACGGAATCACGAATTGAGGTGAAATGAATGGCGAAACTGAAATGCAAATGGAAGATGAATGGTTAATTTCTCGTGAAGATGATGAAAGGCGAAGTTTTCTGTGAAGATGATGAAAGAATCACAAATGGTGAAGAATAAGTTGATTTTGTGTTTTTGTCCTTGAATGAAGTTGATTTTATCTTTTTGGTCCCTTGTGAAATGCACACTGTTAAAATTTGACGGAAATTTTCAATTGGGTACCAAAGTGGGTAACAATCTAAAGCACAGGGTACCAAAGTGACACTTTTGAAACAACAGGGTACCAAAGTGGTATAGGTCAATAGGACAGGGTACCAAAGTGGAATTTACCCATCTTTTAATCATTTTGTATCATTGTTATAAATATTGTTATTGTTCTAGTTTAAGGCATAATGATTATCCTTGCAAATCATATAAGCAAATAAACATTATTTTATTAAAATAGAACACCATTCTTTAATGTCTACACATATAAAATCTCCCTTATCCTCATAAGGAGAAAACAATGTTTAAACTTTAAAGAATAACAATAAACTTAGCCCGAAAGAGGCAATCCAAGCTCGCACGTTCCTATAGCAGCAACGGCAGCAACCTTTGCTCCACTGTCCACTTCTAGGTCCATCTCGCTCCCATTCTCATTTTTTACTGTCTCTGAAGACCCTGCACATCAAATGTGAGAACCACATGTTGTATCCAATACTTAAGTCGTTTAAGTAGAAAAAGAACACTTATAACAAAGATACCTAAAGTAGAGGGCTTAACGCACTTCTTCTTCTTTTGATCTTCCCAGTAGTATTTGCACTTTCTCATCGCGTGTCCTGACACTTGACAGAAAGAGCAGAATACTTCCTCTGAGGGCTTTGCCTCCTCGGCAGGTTCTTGATGAGGGTCGTCCTCTGGCTTGGTCTCACCATCCAGGTCGGTTCCCTTCCTCTTTCTTTCGACCTTTGTTTTCCTTTCCCTTTTCTGATTCATGGACACTTCAACCGATTTGAGTATCCCATGCAGCTCAGAAACTGATTTCTCTGTTCCTCTTTTATAAAAGCTTGTGATAACCAAATGTGACCCACGAATTAGTCCTAATTCGTGTCCCAAATGTGACCCACGAATTAGTCCTAATTCGTGTCCCAGCTTGGCATCTGGTTCCTGCTCGTGTGTGACCCAGCAGGCCCCATGTGAAGTTGGCAGTAAATCATCTCCATGACTCACAAGTCGAGAGCGGACTCTAGCAAGCCATCACGACTACCCAAAACACATGAGTTATCGTGTAACCCCATAACGACTTAACCTTAGTACCACTTTGTCTAGATCCCTTTTTGTCCTACGATATTTTGGTCATGGATTAGGCATGGGAAGGTCATCCAAAATCCAAACCTCAACTTTCTCGACTCCCTGAGTAAGTCCCAATTACCAGTGTGGCCACACATTCCTTGGACAGACTCGTCGAGGGGCCCAGTTAAACATCTCCCATCTTTATGAGGGACAAAATTCCATCTAGGTCAACCACATTCCTCAGCACGTCAATCAACCAAACCCGTACTCAGCCCTTATGGCTACCCTATTACGAGTAACGTTGGACTAAGCCAAAGTTTGACAACTGCAATGCCGGAATAGTCAAGACCTCAGGTCTAAGGGCATCATGACAGACGTATAGGAGAGACCAGCTAATGACTGAAACCCATGCAGAACTCTCCGGGTCGGTCCAGCAATTTGTAACTCCTTACACAATTGCACCATGACTCTCGTCCCAGCATCTAGTGCATGCATCTCTGTGCACCGAGGTCAGGCTGGTCTTAGTTCAGTTCAAGTTCCCACTTGAATGAGCGACCAGGGACAATTTAGATTAATTATCTCATAATTAATCACGGACTGTTATCATAGTAAACATGCTAATAATATGATAACCATTAATTATCTCTATAAATTAATTGATATGTTCCAAACATATCTCTAGGATGATTGGCTCTAGGGCACAATCTCCATCAGAACCATAATCTTTATAACAATAAACATTGTCAAAGCTGTACATCTATAATTATAACCAAACTAGTGTAAACTTAAGGGTTACAATCAAGATATAATCAAACAATAAAACCAAGTTCCTAATTAAGAATCAGAATACCAAAAAGTTCTCAGGTTCAACTAGAATTCAAGAACAATAAAGTAAATCCTAATTCTAGTGTGAGAAAAACTCCCTAATGGTGAAACCCTAGTTCATGCTTTGCTCCAATGCTCCTCCGGGTATGAGTGTTTAGCCGCTCATGGTTGACAGATGAACAACTTCGGATTTGACTGCCATGATTCCACGAAAAGCTTCACGAGATGATGGAAATCGCTAACCGAGATATGGGACGAGTAAAACTCTCTCTCAAATAGTGTGTAGCCTCCCTCTGACCTCTAGACCTCTCCTATATGTTATTTTCGGCTTATCCCCAAGGAATTTAGGTCTGAATCATCCAAATCGGGCTTGGGCCTGCTTAATTACGAATTATCGCGAACCCACCGCGGACCCGCCGCGGCTGTGCGTGGCGGCGGTTCCGGCGGCGGTTTTTCCAGAGAGGCCCGCCGCGGACCAGCCGCGGCTATGCATGGCGGCGGTTCCGGCGGCGGTTTCTCCAGACTTTTGATTCTTCTCGGTTTGGTCCCTGACTCGTCTCCAAGCATCCTTAAGCCTTCCTTGAAGTATTTCAACACTTTGAACTTCATCAAAACCTACTAAGAACATCGAGAAACCAAGTGAATTCTCAGGATAAAGAGGATCAATCAAATAACAAAGATTAACCCCGAGAAAACCACACAATCACTCACAAAATAGTCCAAATAATGTCACACCTCAAGGCATCATATTTCATCATAAAAGGACATAAAGGCATGCAAATGAATCCCAAATAAATATAAAATGCCCTAAAATGTCTCTAAAATATATGATGAAATATGGTCAGATCACAGACATACAAATATCAATTCTACTATCAACATTTTGCTTCAAGGAAGAAGTATCAAGTTTACGACTAACACATACCTCAGAAATTACATTTTTCTCCCTGCTTCTCTGCATATTATCTTCCTCCATGTCCTCCACCTCAGCTATTCTGACAATCTCACCACTATTCCTGCAAGGAAACACACCAGTCCATGCTCCATACCTCGCAAAATCTGGATTCACAATACACATCACTCTTTCCACATCGCAATCTCGCGATTCATGAGTAATGACTCCACAGTTGTAGCAGAAGATCTGCAGTTTTTCATACTTAATTGCTATCCAACACCTTCCTAGACCTGGCCTTGAGATCCAGAATCCATCGACCAGAGCCTTATTAACATTGATGCAAACTCTGATCCTTAAGAAGCTTCTCACAATCACATTATTCATTAACGGATTCTCATACTCCACCACTTCACCGATTCTTCTCCCTATCTTCAAAATATTCTCAGCAGTGAATCCTTCTATCGGAATCCCATGGATCTGAATCCAATACAAGCTTTTACTCCACATAACCAGAAGCATGGTATTCCAACAACTAAAAAACTATGAAAGATGTTTTATTTTAAACTTTTAGGATTAGATTTAACCTTGTTTACTGACATCCCAATTGAATAGAGAAAGTACTCAAAAAACAACACATAACTCTAGATTTATCTAATTCGAATTTGAAATGAGAGAGATATGATCACATTCAGTAGTTTAAGACCAAAATGAAACTAAATAGAAACATTCCAGACCAATTTGAACATTTTGAAACATTTAAGACCAAAATGAACTTAAGGGCATATATTTAGGACCAAAATGAACTTAAGGGAATAAATTTAGGACCAACTTGGACATTTGCCCAATAAATATAAACAACTAGCTATGGTGTAGTGGTGAGGGACTTAAATAGATGGAGAAGGTCTTAGGTGAAAAATTTCTGCACATATATATATATATAACTAATCATGTACCCAAAAAACTGATAATATGTATATATATAACTAATAGACAAGGAATCAGTCGACAAGGATCTAAATTTATGCATCACACATCAAATTTACATTGAAAAGACAACGCATAACCCAGCAACTTAAGCAAGGAACGTAAAGAAAGTAGCATTACAACAAAGTCTACAAGCAAGGATCTCCCAGACACCCGCGTTAGGTGTTTTGTCCATTCCTGTCTTTGGCCAAAAAAAAAAGATCTCCCAGACGCTAACAAAACAATCTATTGACTATTAGTAATAAGTATTTTCTACCAATCACACCAGTTTATATATTCAAAGATCAGGTCAATTTTCAGAATGTAATTATTGGACAATGATTGTTTAATTCATATTTTCTTGGACCAGGGAACCCCTCTATAAATGACCACCATGATCATCAGTAACCACTCTTTTAAGCCATCCCTATAAATACCTCATATCTCAAAGAAATGGGGTGAAGCATTTTCAGTCAGAGAGTACGCAGAGAGAATTTCCACTTTCCATTAGAGCTCTTTAGAATTGGATATATTTCAATTTACTTAAGTTTTAAGTTATTTTGTCTTACCAAGTTCTTATTTAGGATGCTTTAGTTCTCCGCTATTAAGAACTTCCAAGTGATTGTTCTTTTATTTGGCTTTAATCTTATAGTTTACCGTAATTATGTTTCTTTGTTGTTTTACTCAATTTCTTTTGTTTTGTTCTAGACTTTCAAGCTCGAACCTACCCATTCCCAGAAGAGCTTCACAATTTTATCTGATAACTCCAAGGTGTCCACCATATTCACATTACTCTCTTGATGATGACACAATAAAGGAATAAGTGGTCCAGATAATGAGTTATGAGAAGCACGAAATACAACAACATTTTGCAGATAAAATTGGCAGGCCTCCTGTAAAATTATTATGGTCTAAACATCATGTTGAGTTTATTGTCACGTTAGATAAGTCTCCATTGATTGAGTTGCTTGACAAATCAATTATCTGAATGCTTGCAATAAAACTCCAAAATATGTTGTCATCTATGAATGAGATTCTAGAGCTAGAAATATCCAAATATTCCAATGACCTCTGTGTATAAAGCCATGCTAGAACATTAGGACCTAGGCTTGAGTTTCTGGAATAAAATTCATGAAGTTGGAATAAAGGGACCCAACTGATTATGTGACAAATACAACTGAACTAAGGAAGTTTCCAAGACTAGAAGGAATTGGACCATAAAATGCATTTTCAGCAATATTAAGACTTCTCAGAAGGTTAAGTTGGCATAACCAATCAGAAATTGAGCCATTAAATTGATTAGACGGCAAATTCAAAACTTATAAGTTTTGAAACCTTAACAAAGATATTGGTATTTGACCTTTGAAATTGTTCAAGCTAAGCACAAGATAAGAGATATCACTAGTGATATTAAGCAGTCATTTTGGCAATTCTGAATTTACATAATTCTCAGACAGATCATAAAAAGCTACAAGTGCCTGCTTTGTTGGAGGAATTTTTTTGTCCCAAAAAATTTGATGTTTTACAAAATCAAGAGAGTATTAATTATTTTTTACCATTCTATTCCTATTAAAAGTCAAAGATATTCAATTAGTGAGAATAACTAGGAGTAATTTAATGAGGACAATTTAGTCTTTTAATCTTATTTTCTCTCTCTTTTTTTTGGCCTGAGACATAATTCATTCAAAAGCAAGGCAAAGCCAAGCATAGTACAAACAAAAACACAGCAAAATAATAAAAATCTCTCCCTAGAATCAACAAGAAAACTAGAAAGAACATCAACTGACGAAGGTGGGGGGTTTGCAACCTATCCAAGAGTACCCATCTTCGTGTCAGACAAATTGGCAAGACAATCAGTTGTCAAGTTAACGGATCTAGGGATCCAACTAAAGCTACAATCATCTAAAGAATTGGAAACACAAAAAAAAATTCGGACCAGACTAGATCCAGAACGCCTTCGCCACAAAACTCGCCGCAGAAAACACACGGACATGAGCAGAGAGCACATAGATCTGGGAAGGAAAACCACCGAAAACCACTTAATAGGGTGAAATAGGGTGAAATAGGGCACCGCTGCAGAAGACACACAGAAAAGAGCACCATCGATAACCTTAATATGAAATAGGGTGAAATCTCTCATGAAAGAGAGAGGTGATCCCTCACGAGGAGGGGTTTGAGAGAGAACTCGATTCTCATTTTAGGTAAATTAATCATTTTCTTAGTCTGTGTGTATTATTTACCTTAAAAGGCAGGTATTTTGGGACTGGGGAGTTGGTCATAAGAAAATTATAATATTAAAACTATTAAGGCCAAAATAAAATTGACCCCATAAATTGATGACCAAACTATTTGACATTTTTTTTCAAAGCGGGAGAGGGAGGCGGCGTCGGCGACGTAGAAGCAGGTTCTCAAAGCAGCTTCGTTGAGCTGAATGACGACGATAAGGGCATCGGCAATGGTGAAGAAGACGAACGACTCGAAGAAGTTGAAGACGCGCCTGAGGATGAGGAAGATGGAGAAGAGATGGAAGGAGCAGGAGAAGAAGAATTTGTCGAAGACGAAGGCGAATATACTTTCAGGTTCGAAGAAGGGATTAATCCTTTGGATTTTGTGGAGAATACTGATATTGGAGTTCAGCGTTATCAGCAATTCCAGCGCCTTGAGAATGAAGCCCTTGCCGGTAGAAAGCGAAAAGCAGATGAAGATAGCTGCAGGTAACTTCAAATTTTTTTTTACTTCTTTATATTATTAAGCTATTCGTTTAGGTTCTTTTTGTTGCTGCTGTTAGAATTTACCTAGACCTTATATTCAATTACTTTCATTGGCTTGGATGCTGTTTGTTGAAGTTCCATGTTCTTTGGTTAAAAGGCTTTCTAACTCTAGATATATATAATGAGGCAATCCTCCTTTGAGAGTTCTTTTGGGATGAGTTAGGCCTTTCTATATGGCATCAGAGCTAGGTTTGGGCATGTGGCATGTGGAATAACCCGGTATCTTCACGCTCCTATGTCGGGCGTGTTGAAGTTCCACATTGCTTGGTTAAAAGCTTTCTAATTCTATATATATAATGAGGCAATCCTCTCCCTTTGAGAGTTCTTTTGGGGTGAGTTAGGGCTGTCAGTGCGAAAATGTACTTTCAGCTTAATAATTGGGAGCCCGATGTTGTCTGCTTTTCATTATATCTTTTTACCATTGGGTAATTATTTGTTCTAAATGCTTGAAGTGGATTTAGTTGAAGCAAGTATTATTCAGTTAATCTATGGATGAATACCGTATATGAGCAAAAAATAAAAAGTTCTCATGTCGTTTTCATTTTGAGAGAAAATGAAGAATTTCATTAAATAAAAGAATATGGATGCTAGTAGAATGAATCTCATTATATTTGACGTGTTTATTTTACTTCTCTAAAATCAGTGATGGAAATTCTTTACATAAATTTTCAACTTCGTCTACAATATTTTTTTATTGTCAATTTCGTCCTTAATATTTTATATTTTGGGTCAAATTTATCCTTTGATAAACTTCTTTTAATAAATTAATGAGTCTTTATCTTATTTTTCAATCTGAATTAGGATTTGAGTTTCTTATTCCATCAATTTTACATTACATGTCAAAAGCTACATAGAATCTATCGTTAATATTTAGTTAAAGTAAAAATAAAGAATAAAATTGACCAAAATATAAAATAATAAGGGTGAAATTAAAAGTTAATGTAAAATTTAAAGACAAAAACGGTTTTTTTTTTTTTGGTAAACAAAACGGTATTTTTTTTAACCTTTAACTTTTTCATCAATGAGAGGGCTTAAAAATGGAATTCGAATATAGTGTAGTATATTTTTAAAATTTTTTGCTCAAAAAATTCTTTTGTTACAACAGCTTAAAAAAAATTGAGAGTAAACTAGTTGAATTATCAATCTTATAAAGTGTCTGAAGTAGTAAAAATTAAGAGGGAATTTACATTCAAGTCCAATTTTTATATTGATGTTATTTTAAAATAAAATAAAATAAAAGGCAATAGCACTAGTCCAAAATTCGTCATAAATGAACTGTCCTGCATATAACATTAAAAATTAAAATTCAACTTTACACCGTTATTTGGCTGGAATTGTGTGATTGAATTCTTCAAAAGGACGATGACTAAACAAGGATGGAATATCTATATTTATGCAGCATCACAACACGATGAACATTAGATTGGAAATACTAAGACCTTGCAACTTCAAAATCCCCACCGTCATATTTGAGAGCTCCAATTTTGTTTAATTGAAACAGAAATAGTATTCCTAAGAACTTGGAAATACATACATATCTCAATTCCAACATTGCCTCAGCCTCCTTTGCCTTCTAATGTCCCAACTATGCTTATTTCCAAAAGTGAGTCTTTGTCCATTGCTATCCAACATTCCAATTCTCCCTTCTTTCATATGCTTCTGCCTTATGGCTCTCTTTCTTCATGCTGCACACACACACAATCAACATAACAAATAAGCATACATACACAATTGGGGATTGCTTTCATGTATATCAGCATATGTAAGAGACTAAGAGTAGTATTAGCCTATAATACACACAGACAACCACACCCAATGCAATTTGGGATTACTTTCTTGTATGTCTGCATATGCAACACTTGTGTACATCTATCTTTTAATTTTAGTTCGTTGTCTTGATTGAAATTTAATTAACAATCTGTAATTTATTAAATTAATCTCTTAGCCCATCAAAATTCTAAACATGACATAAAATATTATCTTTCCCCGAATCACAGCTCTTAGCAAAATCCATAACAACCCAATCAATATATTATTAATTCTTTCAAAAATGAAAAAGAATAATTGTTGCCAAACATGAATACAGTAGCAACTTGTTTCGTTAAACCTTTAAGACTTACTTTCCACACCTAAGAATTTTTGAAATGACAATAAAATTGTACAAGATAAAATTTGAAAAAGATTCAGTTACAAATATTACAATAAAAATGACACTATAATCTAAATTTCAAATAATAGCATAGCACCATGTATGTATGTCCAGTTTAAAAGACACTTAGTAGCAAAATGTAATTGCAAGAAAGGACTAGTACAGTAGTACTCTTCAGAAAATTAATTTGAGGGCACATAATCACATATCATCAAGCAAATATGCATTAGTAATCCACAAAATGCCCAGCCCAGAAGGACACAAGTCACAATCTCTATTAATAACTGAAAAAAGATCACAAATTCAATTGACAAACATTGAAAACAGTCAACAAAAGCAGTTCTATGATTTTTTAGAATAACAACAAGAATTAAAAACTTTAACCACTATATCTTCACATTCCAAGGTTATTGAGAAAAAGTTTTACTAGCTTCCTCTTAGCTGCTAGTACAATATAAGGACTCAAATAAATTCACCATGCCAAAACAAATGTTTATTTTACTTTTAGCTTTCAAAATGGGAAAACAGGTGATCGGAAGCATAAGTCGACATCAATATACAACACTATGAATACACAAAAGTCGAAACACTCATAACCTAAAAACCTTCTCCCTACCAGAAGGCGAATTCTTTTGATAAAATTTTGCTAAGTGTTCATGCAAGGTCAACATAAATATATGTTCAACTAGAATTCTACAAATGGAAATATAGCATCTCACCTTTTTCTATACTTTTGACAGCCCACTAGATATCTTTTCACGAAGAAGTTTTTTTGCCAATTCATTCTCGTTTCTCAACATAGCACGGATCAAAGTGTCAAAAGTAACAGAATTGGGGATGATGCCATTTCCTTTCATTTTGAAAAGTAATGAAATTGCTTCCACATGTAAGCCTTCCTTACAAAGACCATTGATAACAATGTTATATGTAAAGACATCAACGTGATGGCCCTTCATCAAAAGAAGATGAAAAAACTCCAGTGCTGTGTCCAGCCTTCTACTTTTAAACAAACCATCAATAAATGTATTGTTAGTGCACACATCAGGCTGAATTCCCCGGTTAACCATAAGCTTATACAGTTCAATCGCTTTGTCAAGATCTTTCAATTTGAGACATGCATCTAATATAATATTGTAAGTATATATTGTATATTATTATAAAATACATAACCGAAACTTTAATGTGAGACAGTCATACAGTCATGCGTTGCTCTTATATACGTTAGAAAACATGTGTAAAAGGGCAATTAATACAATTAATATATATATATATGTACGTTGGAATAAAAACGGTGATAATCAACATTATATTAAAGATAAATAACTTTTTCAACGGTTTTTTTTTTAAGATTTCATGCGTGTGTGTATATACATGAGTGTGTTGGAGTTTTTTTTAGAGAGTAAGACATATGAACAATACTAGTAGTGAAAGTGAGAGAAAAATACTTGTATCTTTTGGGTAGAGAAAGGTGTGGGAGTAGAGTCCTGTCTACTTCTTTGTGTAGAAGTTGTAGACTCAAAAAGGCGAGTATTTGGCCGTTGTATCCTGGGGGTGACGCGTCCGTGTACCACTACACCGGGGTTATAGACAAAGTTTCTACCCGTGGAGGGCGTGAATTACCTTAATGAAAGCGAGATATCCGTGCCTCGGCCAAATACCACGCAGTCCGTCTTTACTAATATTTTTATTTCTTGTCTATTATTTTCTTATTTTCTCTTGTAGTCCCAACAGTATATATATCAGGGGAATGAACACTCCCATGCATCTCATCCAAAAATTCTTGCACATGTGAGATCCTTCCTAATTTGCAGAAGCCGTCAATAAGAGAATTATAAGTTATAGTGCTGGGAACCATGTTTTTGCAACGCATTTCTTTAAAGAGATCCAAGGCTTCATCCACTCTGTCAATCTTGATGTATCCATTGATCAAAGTATTATAAGTGGTAATGTTAAAACTCCACATTTGACCATTGTGTGGAATAATTCTTTCGACTCATTAAAACGATTCATCGAACAATACCCATCCATAATGGTAGAGTAAGTAATGACATTAGGTTTAAATCCATACTTCATTATCATAGCAAACATACTTTCAGCTTCTATAATCCTACCTTCTTTACAAAAAGCTGTTGGGAATTCCCGGGGAAAACACGCAGCGGAAGAACTGTAAAATAAAAAAAACTTGCGCTCCCCAGGAGAAACCCACCCTGAGATCCGCTAGCTGAATTTAAAACCAGATATGAAAAGTGTTATACCTCAAGCTTTCAATCGGATTGGTGATACTTGGCGAGTCTAGAAGTCCGTTTGCACGTCCTTCCTCTACCGGTGATCCACACGAATAGTTTCCCGAACACGAGGTGCTAGCCTCCTTGCTTCTTTCTCCAAAGAAACTCGGGATTGAATCTACAGTTGATGAATTCAGGAACTCTTTCTCTGAACTCAGAGTAGGTGGCGCCACAGAGCAGAAGGCAGCAACAAAACACCTTTTGTTCTCCTTCTCTCAAAAACCCTAGAACCCACAACTTTCGATTTCTCTCCTAACCCCTTAGAAGAAAATCGACTTCTCTCTCTAGGAAGGTGGGTGGCGAAATTTCTCTCTCAACAAGGAGGAAAGTCGACTTGCCTTAGCAAACTTAGGGTTTTTCACAAATGTGCATGAATGAATGAGTTAGGCGACTTTTAGCTTATATTTACCAAAATTATGGTAA
>QANZ01011343.1:0-24532 GCA_003254925.1 Chamaecrista fasciculata
TTTTCATCATCTTAGGATAGTTCCCAGAAAATAAAATGGCAAACGAAATGGTCCAAGGAAATGTTACATCCGAGAAATGGTGGCTGCAGTAATCAAATGTTAATAGGGGAATACAAAAAATCGACATCCACATGATCAACGATAATATAATGCATCCAGTGACATATATAAAAAGGCCAATCCATAGTTCTCTGGTCAGAACTACTAGTAGTCCCACCATAAAACTAAGTGTCATACACACCAAAGCTAATCCCACAACCGCAAGGGCACATTTAAAAATTCTCGAGGTCAAATAATAATCACTAAGTTGTGCCCATAGAAGAAAGAAAGTCCCAAAAGTAGAAAAATACATGGCTAATGAGTTTAACACCACATAAAACTTAAACGTGTCCTTATTACCCAGCAAAGCCATACCTCTATTCTTTTCTGTTTTATCATCAGAGCTGTACACACCGCCAGGTACTGTGAATCCGGCTGCAAATGTCACTGTTGCTATCAATATAGCCACTAGCATCAGTGTGTTAACTTTATCCTTCACCTGATCTACCCCGGGTGGCACTCTTAACTTAGGTTTGACATACATGTTCGTTCCTTTTTCAGTTGTGCGTCCACCAAAACGCTTCAATACTAATTCTGATAGATTCTACAAAAAAGAACTCAAACTATGAGAATGAGTAATGACACTTCGAATTGCTCTTAGCCCAACCCATTTGACAGGTGTATATTAATATTGAAATAAATACTATCCCATTTAAAAAGTAGATTGAGAAATAAATAGTTTGGTCAAAACCTCATTTTGGTCCTCAAACTGTAGGGTCAGTTTCATTTTGATCATAAAACTATATTTTGTTCTATATTGATCCCCAAAATGCGGTTTCTTTTGGTTCTAGTAATTATTTTTAGGAAAAATTACACTTTTGTAACCTGAGGTATGGACTGGTTCCACTTTGGTACCAAACTAAAATTTTCCCCATGTAGTTTGAGAACCAAAATGACTAGTTGACCATAGATTTTCAAAGTGATTCAAACATGTAAATATTTTTACAGTTTTTGGTCAGACCTTGTGTTTTATGTTAAATGCGAGAAGATAAACTATACCTGTCTAAAAGTCATTGGCATTTCACTTTGTGAATAAAGAAGATCTCGGGCAAACAAGCCTTCATGATTATAGACATTCTTCAAAACCCTCTTATCCTGTGCGAGAGAGTAAATTATTTTAGGAAACAAGTTTTTTGAAGCCAAATGCAATGGAGTATCGCCATTTTTATCTCCATCATTTAGAATGTCACTCATCCATTTGAGCTCAGTGTTCTCCAATAGATATGTCACCATGTTATATTGCCCATTCTTTGCCGCAATATGAAAAATATTTTGACCTTTTTTGTTGTCCAAAATACTGGAGTTACAACCCCATTCTTGTTTAAGGAATTCTTTTAGCACATTAACATGACCCATTTTGCAAGCAAGATGTAGAGGAAGATGGCCCTTTGCATTCCATTCTAATGCAGATAGAGGAGATTTACTTAACAAAATACGAACACCTTTTACATAACCCCTAGCTGCTGCATAATGAAGGGGAGTTCCTCCAGTCTCATCTCTTAAATACATTAGGTCTGGTTTTTTTTCTGCAATCTCTTCTATGATACCTACAACCCATTTGAAACATTAATCTATATATTGTTGCCACAATCATTTTGTTCAAGATCAAAAACTCTAAATAATCATTAAAAAAAGTAACTTGATCAAATATAGCTGACAAATGTAGTTTCTTCTCTCTACATAATTGCTCCAAGACATCAACAAAGCTATCTACGTTCCCATTTTGAACAGCCGTTTGTAGTTCAACAATGGCATAGTTTTTCACTCCAAAAAGTTGATCTTGCAGTAGTCTTGGTTGTGGTTGATGAGAAGGCTTTGCTCCATTATTATTGAGGAACTCTAGTTCTTTCAATCTCTTCACTCTGTCGTAGCATCTCTGCTTCCAACTTTAATCAGCTGCTTCGTTTAATTCTATAGAAATTTGCACTTGATCCATAATGTATGCTTCTTCGCTCTCACTATGCATGGAATTAATTAATGCAAATTAAAACAGTAGTGACACTTATTAAGCTTGAATTATAATCGTATGCTCACTCAATCTCATCTGTGAACTGTGACGGAACACAGACACACACATGAATTATATAAAGTTCCTTCTTTTTTTTTTTGGGGGAAGTTCTTTGGCATTACCCATTANATACTTGCTTTAGAACAGAATATGGCCGCATGCAACGGGGAGTTTCCATGACACTTTGGGAAAGACTTGTCCTCTGGAAATGGAGCTTCTAACAAATAACGAAGTGGTTTACTGTTTAAAGCTACAGCCAAGAACCATGGAGAATGACCTGCCTTATTCAAATAATGAGCTACACATTGATCTGCTTCAAACAATAAAGTAACTCCTTCATCATAGTCGCACGTCACGGCTACATGCAAAGCCGTATCCCCAAATTCGTTGACAAGTCTTGTTAGCTTTTGATCATCATCTACTGGAGAGGAAGTTGAGTCTTGTGCATGATTATGTGCATCATTTTTTGACAGAAAGAGGTTGATTATATTTAGTCTCTCAGTTTTAACAGCGAGATGAAGTGGAGTGTCACCTTTGATTATATTATGTTTGAAAGTTCTCTATATTGGGCTAGAAAGGCTCTCATCTTTCTGTTCTCTTAATTTGGATTTCTCTCATCACTTACATCCCTAATGTACTACAGGAAACTCATTCTCTCTGTTTTCATAGCTTTGTTAAGTCTTTGTGAATTTGCTTCTTAGTGAGGATTCTTAAACTTTTTCTACTTCTTTGCACTTGTTTTAGAAGGAACGAAGGATCCTACCGGTTCACCAGTATAAAACTTTTGTGGTGACCTAATTGAAGTTATGTAAATTTTAAAGTTTTTAGTGATCAGCTTCAAACATAATAAATAAAATTCTTTGAAGCTCACTAAAAACTTTAAAATTAGTTGCAGAAGTCGGTGAAATTAAAATTAGTGAATTTAGTGACCTAATTAATTTTTTTTTTGGTAGAACTGCGTAATTTCATTAAAAGAACAGTACATAAGTTAAACTAGGGACTAAAACTGAGATAACATAAGTTCCTAAGAAAGAGATGAGCAAGAGACTAAGACAAAGAGTCAAAAGAAGGGGGTCCTAGAAGAGAGAATACTAACATGAAACGGGAAACATACACCAAAACACAGAATCTAAAACATGCAAAAACAAATACATTAAAAAACCAGCTAAGGAGGCTTCCTCGCATGCAAAGATTTTGTCCATCTTATAACTCCTACTTCCAAGTAATCTTGAAGAAATAAGAGAGATAAGAAGGGAGGAAGTGAGTCAAAAACAGTGAAATGAAGTTGTTTGGATCTCCCATTGATAGCTTTTAATTTTTTTAAATTGTGGATAATTTTTAAAAACTAAAACTTTATATTTCAATATTATTATTTTATGTTCTATAATTTTTATTGAATATATATATAGTATATAAAATATAAATTAAATATATATATATATATATATTATAATATGGTTGTCATTAAAAAAAAAAATAAGACTTGGCCCTTGTAAAAATTTCCTGCCTCCGCCCCTGGTTACGTCGACTCATTTGTAGCTTTATTATTCTATATAAGAGTATCACTTGTTGTTTGGTTAATAAAGTAGACCTAGGATTAAGGGAAATCTTAATTCTGAACCAATATAGATAGTAGTGTTTATGCTTCCTTCTACTAACTTTTCAAGTTTGGCAGGAACTTATCTACTTCCTAACTTACCTCCTCTTAACGATATTTGGACTTAACATTTTGCTTGAGTCTGTTAGATCATCATATCTTTAAGAAATGAAAAGCGAGATGAAACCATAGATACCAAATTTAATTATATTCAAACGGTGGAATTGAGTCTAATGATGAGATCCATCAAAATAATTACATGTTAATTGTAAGTTGAGAATTCTGAAAGTCTGATGAATCTGAAATTCAAAATAAAATAAATCGAAAAAGATAAACTAAAACATTAAATATATTATACTCTTAAGTGGAGGAAGTGGGGGAGGAATTACTCATTGTTCCTGACGGTGTATATCTTTTGGTTTATACAAAAAAGAAACTATATATTATAAATGTTAATATTAATTTTATCACTTTCATCGTAAAAAATTCAATTATTATGTTTTTTGAATGAATAAGAAATTAAATTTTTCTTCTATTTACAACCAGTGACTCGCCATCATCATAGTGACATATATATATATATATGCATGCATGTTGCTATATATTCTAATTTCTAATAAGTCTTCTAATATATATAGAAAAATTAATAGTTGTGGTCACATCAGTAATGGCAAACTAATGACAATATATAAAACAAAAATATCTATTAAATTAATAATTCCACATAAGTTGTTTAACTCAAATTCGCTATCGTACGTGCTTGCCAACCACTATTGACCCCGTGAATTGCATTGACTCTACTTAAATTATGTATCACCCATTTTCTTTTTCTAAATTTTCAGTCTTTAGATGGTTAAATATGAAAGTATAATTTAATTAGATATGTTTTTGTTATAAATAATTAGTATTTGTGAATATTAATGTATGCTTCTTCGCTCTCACTATGCGTGGAATTAATGCAAATTAAAACAGTAGTGACACTTATTAAGCTTGAATTATAATCGTATGCTCACTCAATCTAATTTGTGAACTGTGACGGAACACAGACATACACATGAATTATATAAAGGTTCTCGGCTAATAATTTCCTTCTTTGGCATTACCCATTAGCTTCCTTGATGTTTCTATCGTACGTGCTTGCCAACCACTATTGACCCCGTGAATTGCATTGACTCTACTTAAATTATGTATCACCCATTTTCTTTTTCTAAATTTTCAGTCTTTAGATGGTTAAATATGAAAGTATAATTTAATTAGATATGTTTTTGTTATAAATAATTAGTATTTGTGAATATTAATGTATGCTTCTTCGCTCTCACTATGCGTGGAATTAATGCAAATTAAAACAGTAGTGACACTTATTAAGCTTGAATTATAATCGTATGCTCACTCAATCTAATTTGTGAACTGTGACGGAACACAGACATACACATGAATTATATAAAGGTTCTCGGCTAATAATTTCATCAAAATAGTCAAAGTGCATTTAATTCTTCCAACTCGATGTTTCCTTAAAACTTCCAAAAGTTGTAAAAAGACGTTGGACACCAAACACTTGCACTCTGGGACAAAAAAGTTTAATCAATCCAATTGCTAGTTGCCTAGTTTGAACATGAAATGTTGTAAATTGGAGTTGGTGAAACTCAATTTATGATTATCTAAGTGATATGTATTATGTTTGAAAGTTCTCTATATTGCACTAGAAAGGCTCTCATCTTTCTGTTATCTCAATTTGAATACATGTAATACTTTAAGAGTATAGTGATAATAGAGAAAAAAACAGTTAGAGAGAAAAAGTTTTAGTCAAATCGACTTTCTCTCTCTACTTGTTTCTATTTTTATCATCAATACACTCCTAAAGTATTGCAGAGAATTCATATATTCTCTCTGTTTTCCTAACTTTTTGTTAAGTCTTTGTGGATTTACTTCTTAGTGAGGATCGTTAATATATTTTACTTTTTGTAGAAGTCGTAAAACTAGTTGTAGTGATTCCTAATGTTATGTTGACTCATTTGTAGCTTTATCATTCTACATAAAAGTATCACTAGTCGTTTAATTTGGTTAATAAAGTAAATGTAGGATTAAGAGAAATCTTAGTTTTGAACCACCATAAATAGTAGTGTTTATGCTACTTTATTTCTACTTCCTTCTACTAACTTTTCAAGTTTGGCAGGAAGTTATCTACTTCTAAGGAACTTTTATTGTTTTAGTTAACAATTTACCTCCTCTTAACAATATTTTTACTTAACATTTTGCTTGAGTCTGTTAGATTCTCATATGTTTAATTTAAGAAATGAAAAGCGGGATGAAACCATAGATACCAAATTTAATTATATTGAAATGATGGAATTGAGACTAATGATAAGATCCATCAAAATAATTAGATATTAATTTTAAATTGAGAGTTCTTAAAGTCTGAATCTGAAATTCAAAATAAAATAATAAATCTAAAAGATAAACTAAAAAACTATATTATAAATGTTAACATTAATTTTATCACTTCCATCGTAAAATATTTAATTATTATAATAAGAAATTAAATTTCTCTTCTATTTACCACAAGTGGCTCGCCATCATCATATATAATGGCGATATATATCTTATATTATATGACTCCACCCCTTTCTAGTCGTCCTTCTTTTTCAACTTTAGGCTAAACTTTAATTAACCAATCAAAAAATACATAATTGTTCATATTATAATTATAAATTAAATAAAAAACTAAAAAGTGGGTTGAGAACGTGGGTTGTACCTCTCTCTCTTCCTATCTTTCCCTATAACGTGGAAATACCAAAGTTTATTTTTTTTAGGTCAAAACCTCACTTGGGTCCATAATGTTTACTATCAATTTCATTTTGATCCCTAACATTTAATTTGCGTGCCCGTTAAGGCACGCAAAGCCCCTAGTATATATATATATATATATGCATGCATGTTGCTATATATTCTAATTCTAAGTCTTCTAATATAGACAAATTAATAGTTGTGGTCACATCAGTAATGGCAAACTAGTGACAATAAAACAATAAAAGACACGCCCATAAAAGACAAAAATATCTATTCAATTAATAATTCCACATAAGTTGTTTAGCTCAAATTTGCTATCGTACGTGCTTGCCAACCACTATTGACCCCGTGAATATGAATGTGATTGCATTGACTCTACTTAAATTATTCAATTAATAGTTGTTCTCTATATTGCACTAGAAAGTCTCTCATCTTTCTGTTATCTCAATTTGGATCTCCTGTAGTCATATATATACTCATGTCTCAACCAAATCCCAAAATACATGACTCCTAGTTATCACACTTGATAAATACTTGAGAAATACATTATGAAACGACAATATAATCTAAGATATTCCTAGGACAAAACCCCCCAAGCACTTTAATTTATTCTCAACTATCACTGAGTTTATTCTTGGTTACAAGTTCTCCTTCTTGCTCTTATTAGCTTGTCATTGGCTCTGGATGTGTTGAGAATTAAGCACCACCTTCAGGCTTAGCTTCTTATTTTTCATCTTAGGATAACTCCCAGACAATAAAACGCCAAACCAAATGGCCAAACGAGGTATTGTTTTCGGTAAACGGTAGTAATCAAATGCTAAAAGGGGAAAATACATGGATAATGTGTTCAACACCACATAATTCCTAAACCCGGGTTTCATATCCAGCACTGCCATACCATTTGGGTTGACACCGCCAGGTACAGTAAATCCAGCTGCAAATGTCACTGTTGCTATCAATATAGCCACTAGCATCAGTGTGTTTACTTTATCCTTCATCTGTTCTACTTGTGGTGGCACGCTTAGTTTAGGTTTGACATACATGTTTTTTCCTTTTTCAGTTGTTCGTCCACCAGCATTCGCCAACACTAAGTTTGATAGATTCTACAAAATAAAAAGAACTCGAACTATGAGAATGAGTAATGACACTTCAAATTGCTCTTATATATTAGCCCTAGTTGACAGGTATGGTGTACATTAATGAATATTGAAATAATTAATTACTATCCCATTGAAAAGAGTAGATTACATTTAGAATAAAGAGATTTTCAAAGTGTTTCAGAGTTCAGACATCTGAATATTTTTACGCTTTTTTGTTAGACCCTTTATGTTATGTACTTGCGAAGATAAACTTTACCTGTCTAAAGGTCACTGGTATTCCACTTTGTGAATGAACAAGATCTCGAGCAAACAAGCCTTCATGATTGAGGATATTCTTCGAAACCCTGTTATCCTTTGCAAGAGAGTAAATAGTTTTAGGAAACAAGTTTTTCGAAGCCAAATGCAATGGAGTATCTCCATTTTTGTCTCTCTCATTTAGAATGAGATCCATATGTTTGAGCTTGTTGTTCTTCAAGAGATAGTTCACCACATTATGTCGCCCATTCTTTGCTGCAACATGAAAAATATTTTGACCTTTTTGGTTGACTAAAATTCTAGAGTCACAAGCCCATTCTTGTTCAAAAAATTCTTCTACCACATCAACATGACCCATTTTGCAAGCAAGATGTAGAGGCAGGTGACCCTTTGTATTCCATTCCAATGCAGATAGAGGAGATTTACTTAACAAAATACGAACACCTTCAACATAACCTATAGCTGCTGCATAATGAAGGGGAGTTCCTCCATCCTCATCCCTTAAATACATGAGGTCTGGTTTTTTTGCTGCTACCTCTTCTATGATAGCTACAAACCAATTGAAACATATAATCTATATATTATCATTACCACAATCATTTTGTTCAATATCATGAACTTTAAATTATCATTAAAAAAATGGTTTAGATAGATATAAACTACAAAATGGAATTGATGAGACTTAGATAGGGGAAATTTAATTTTTAATCATTAAATTTAGGATAAATTACACTTTGGTAGCTTGTGGTTTGACCCTAATTCACTTTGGTACTCTGTGGTTTGAAACCTGACACTTTAGTACCCTGTAGTATTCTCCATTAACGCTTTGGTACCCTTTGGAGCTATGTTTGTAATTTTAACCATAAAAAATTTTGAAAAAATTATATATTGACCCCAAAATTTTTTAAAAAAATTACAAATGGGTCCCTGGATACATATTATCTAGGGACTAAAATGAAAACTTTTAAAAAAATTTTGGGGTCAATATGTAATTTTTGCAAAATTTTTTATGATTAAAATTACAAAATATCTCCAACGGATACTAAAGTGTTAATGGAGAATACCACAGGGTACCATAGTGTCAAGTTTCAAACCACAGGGTACCAAAGTGAAATAGGGTCAAACCACATGGTACTAAAGTGTAATTTACCTTTAAAATTAAATTATCAGAAGTACTTTTTCTAAAAATTATATCATCTTTTTAATTACGAAAATGTATTTAAAAAATAGTCTAAAGGACATTTTGAAAAAAATTTCAATACTTTGAGGATTATTAGAGCTGAACAAATTAAATGAGGGATGACATTTTTGAAAATATTGTAAAACATTCTTAAAAAATATTTTAAATAAACCAAAAAAAAGTTTTTAATAGTCCTAAAAATCAATTATGTTATTATATATTAAGAATCATATCTTAAAAACCAAAAACCAGCTATCCCTTGCCTACGTGGTTGAGTGCTATGCCTCATATTGCGTGGTCACGGTTCGATGTCTAGTACCTTGTGTTGTGTTTGCGATCACTGATCTTAAAATATTCTTATACCAAACGTTGACAAAGTTCATTTCACAAAACAAAATATTTTAAACTATAGAATATTCATATAAAGATAAGTGGAAATTAAACAAAGAGAAATAAATAAATAAACATACATACTTGCTTGAGAACAGAATATGGCAGCATGCAAAGGGGAGTTTCCATGACATTTTGGAAAAGGCTTGTCCTCTGGAAATGGAGCTTCTAACAAAATATGAAGTATAGTTCTCCTTGCGCCATTTGAACCTGCCCAGTATAATGGAGAATGACCTGATTTATTCAAATAATGAGCTACACATGGATCTGCTTCAAAGAGTAAAGTAACCCCTTCATCATAGTTGTTCAACATGGCTAAATACAAAGCTGTATTCCCATGTTGGTTGATAAGTCTGGTTAGCTTTAAATTTCCATCAGTTTTGGAAAGGAGGAGTTTGATTATTTCTAGTCTCTTAGTTGTAGTAGCAACATGAAGTGGAGTATCACCTTTGTTGTTTTTGCTAGTAAGAAGCTCAGGAAAGTGATGCACAATCAATTCTGCAATATTGTTTTTACCATAATAAACAGCTTCATGGAGCAAGGAATTACCCGAACGAGTAACTTGATCAAATATAGCTGACAAATGTAGTTTGGTCTCTCTACATAATTGTTCCAAGACATCAACAAAGCTATCTACGTTCCCATTTTGAACAGCCGTTTGTAGTTGAAGAATGGCAGAGTTTTTCACTCCAAAAAGTTGATCTTGCAGTAGTCTTGGTTGTGGTTGATGAGAAGGCTTTTCTTCATTATTATTGAGGAATTCTAGTTCTTTCAATCTCTTCACTCTGTCGTAGCATCTCTGCTTCCAACTTTCATCTCTTGCAGTAGTCTTTGTTTAATTCTACAGAAATTTGCACTTGATCCATAATGTATGCTTCTTCACTCTCACTATGGAATCAAATCAATTAATGCAAAACAGTGACACTTAAGCTTGCATTAATTATAATCGTATGCTCACTCAATCTAATTTGTGAACTGTGATGGAACACAGACATACACATGAATTATATAAAGGTTCATTTCATAGGAAAATGGGCTTCTCGGCTAATAATTTCCTTCTTTGGCATTACCCATTAGCTTCCTTGATGTTTCTATCTTTTCTTCTGAGTTATGAGAACCAAGAAGAATCTTCATCAGAATAGTCAAAGTGCATTTAATTATTCCAGCTCGATGTTTCCTTAAAACTTCCAAAACTTGTAAAAAGACATTGGACACCAAACACTTGCACTCTGGGACAAAAAAGTTTAATCACTACTCCAATTGCTAGTTGCCTAGTTTGAACTTGAAATGTTAGAAATTGGAGTTGGTGAAACTTAATTTATAATTATCTAAGTGATATGTATTATGTTTGAAAGTTCTCTATATTGCACTAGAAAGGCTCTCATCTTTCTGTTATCTCAATTTGGATCTCATGTAGTACTTTAAGAGTGTAATGATAAGAGAGAAAGAAACAGTCAGAGAGAAAAAGTGTCAGTGAGACCGATTTTAATTTCTCTCTCTACCTGTTTCTATTTAATGAGGATCGTTATACTGTTTCTACTTTGAAACTTTTGTGGTCATAAAATTATGTAGATTTTAAAGTTTTTACTTTTAGTGAGCTTCTATGATAATTTCAGTTGTCAGTTAGGTTAATTTTACTGACTTCTACAAAAAGTAAAACTAACAATATGTTAATCTATGATATTTCCCCATTTTTTTACCAAAAATGATAATTTTACTTATTGTTGGATATATTTTACTTTTTGTAGAAGTCGTTAAACTAGTTGTCGTGATTCCTAATGTTACGTTGACTCATTTGTAGCTTTATCATTCTATATAAAAGTATCACTAGTCGTTTAATTTGGTTAATAAAGTAAATGTACGATTAAGAGAAATCTTAGTTTTGAACCACCATAAATAGTAGTGTTTATGCTACTTTGTTTCTACTTCCTTCTACTAACTTTTCAAGTTTGGCAGGAAGTTATCTACTTCCTAAGAAAACTAACTTAAAAATTTTATTGTTTTAATTAACAATTGACCTCCTCTTAACAATATTTTGACTAACATTTTTGCTTGAGCCTGTTAGATTGATACGAATACAATAGCAAGGTGGACACATCAACTGCGAGGCGTTTAGCAAGCACGCGTGTCTGTGGTCCAAAGCTCATCAAAACGGTTAGCTATGAGCATCTTCTAAGCGTGATTCTGTTAGCCAGCAATGCCTTGGGTTGTTAGTTTGGTTGCTACCTTTAGCATATATATATAGAATAATGAATTGTATGAAGGTAAGATGAATTTTGTAAAGACTTTGAGTCTTGGAGTTTTGCCCAACTCGAATGGGGCCTCTTGCTGTACAATTTCTATTCTAGTACGAAATTGTTTTGCATTCTTCCATTTTAGTCCTTTCTCTGTCTCTCCATTTTGCCTTTCTTCTTATTGAGTGTGTCATAGATCCTCATATCTTTAGAAATGAAAAGCGGGATGAAACCAATATACCAAATTTAATTATATTGAAACAATGGAATTGAGTCTAATGATAAGATCCATCAAATTAATTAGATGTTAATTGTAAGTTGAGAATTCTTAAAGTCTGAATCTGAAATTCAAAATAAAATATATTTAAAAGATAAACTAAAACACTATATATTATACCCTTAATAAAACACTATATAAATTAAAAGATAAACTAAAGCACTATATNTAATAAAACACTATATAAATTAAAAGATAAACTAAAGCACTATATATTATACCCTATATATTATTTCCGACGGTGGATACATTTTAGTTTATTAAACCTTTTAGTTAATACTTTTTACTAAAACACTATATATTGTACCCTATATAAACTAAAAGATAAACTAAAACACTATATATTAAACCTTTTAGTTAATATTAATTTTATCACTTTCATCGTAAAATATTCAATTATTATGTTTTTTGAATGAATTATACAATAAGAAATTAAATTTCTCTTCTATTTACAACCAGTGACTCGCCATAATCATAATGACGACATATATATATATATATATATATGCATGCATGTTGCTATATATTCCAATTTCTATTGTCTTCTAATATATATAGACAAATTAATAGTTGTGGTCACATCAGAAATGACAAACTAATGACAATATATAAAACAATAAAAGACACCGTAGGCCCATAAAAGACAAAAATATCTATTCAATTAATAATTCCACGTAAGTTGTTTAGCTCAAATTTGCTATCATACGTGCTTGCCAACCACTATTGACCCCGTGAATATGAATGTGATTGCATTGACTCTACTTATGTATCACCCATTTTTTTAACAAAAAATTCAGTCTTTAGATGGTTAAATATGAAAGTATAATTTAGTTAGATATGTTTGTATATTAATAGTGTGTTATTAGATCCTTATATCTTTGAGAAATGAAAAGCAGGGTGAAGTTATACCCAATTTAATTGAATCGAGCAAGTTAAGTCTTATTTATATTATATAACAAGACAATTAAAATAATTGGATGGTTTGCATCTAAAATTTAAGAGATAAATTAACAAAAAGGTTTACTTATTATATAAGTGAAGATTAATTTGATCACATTCATCATATAATATTTAATTATTGTTTTTGAATGGATTACATTTGAGAAAATTCTCTTATGTTCACTCTACTCAATGACTCCCCATCATGATGGGGACATATGTGCATGTTGCTAATGTAGGCAAATTGTTGTGCATGTCAATAACCCAAGGAAGAAGGGCTTGTTGCCAACTTCACTCCCAGAGACGGCTGCTGCTTGTAGAAAAATCCTAGGAGAGAAAAGTTGGAGAGTGACTAAGGAAACTAAGGGTGTGTATTCACAATGACATTTTAAATACTATGGAATTTCAAATACTAAGGATTTGAATTACTATATCTTTTATTGTTTACATTTAAAATACCTTGTTTGGATAATAACTATAAATTTGAATTCAAATTTTTAGTTATATTTTGATCCTCAATAATTTTTTTTTCTTTTGTTTTGATTCTCAAACGATAGGGTTAATTTCATTTTGGTCTAACCTAGCCTGGACTGAGTAAAGTTTTCCGGGATGAGCCGGATCGACCCGAATTTTTTGGGCCAAAGCAGACTGAGTTGAAGTTTTCAAGCCGAGCCGGATTGAGCCAAATTTTTTAGGCTGGACCAAGTCTAAATTTTTGGGTTGGGCCGGATTGAATCGATTTTTTCTAGACAAACCGAGCTGAATTTATCGAACCAGGTTGTACCCAGTCGAATTTTTCGTATTGGGTCGGATTGAGCGGAATTTCTCGAGGCGAGCCAAACCAATTCGGACTAAGTCATATTTTTCAATGAACAATTTCGCTCGATCTGACCTGGCTTGAAAAATTTAACTCGGTTCGACCCGACTTGAAAAATTCAGCACGGTCTAGCCCAGCTTGAAAAATTCGACTCGATTCGACCTGGCTCAAAAAATCTGACTTGGACTGACCCGGCTCGAAAAATTCGACTTGCTCCGAATTGTAAATTCTACTAAAGATCTCAAATTCCCATGAAATTCAAATTACTAGTATTCTTGTATCCAAATAATGCATTAGATTTGATGGTAATTTAAATCCCTCCGAACAATGATTTCCCCCAAACTTTACCTCATCCAAACACGCCGTTAGGGTATATTAATTTGATTCCCATATTTAATAACAACTTTTTAAAATTGTTTTGAGAGTTTAGAACATCTATGAATAATTTTCTATTTTTTATATTTTAAAAACAATAATTGATGTTTTGAATTTTAAAACCAACAAATATGTTTTTCAAATTGTTTTTGTTTCTAAATATAAAAAAACTGTTTTTTAAAAATGGAATCAAACAGGTCCTGAGCATTTTTCTTTTCTCAAATTCGTCAACTGAAATCCCAAAATAATGGAAAGGAAAGAGATTCACAAACAAATTCCAAAACGAGCCCAAAGCCCAATCCATATGAATCACTTCTATCAAATATATATATATGTCCGCCCATCCTCATGAAGCCTAACCCCAAGTAAAGAACATGCAAAAAAAGAAAAGCAAGAAGAGATTATGGCAACCCCTCTAGTAAAAACTCTATTTTACACACACATTGAGGGTGGGCGAAAGTGTAACCACAAAGATAAATAAAAGAAGAGAAAAGAACACGTAAAATATTTAGGTCAAAATCTCATTTTGGACCTTCTAGTATAGGGTGAATTTCACTTTGGTTCTAACTTCTAAGACTATTTTGGTCCAGGCGCATAACCTGAAGACAAGGGAGGACAATGCAACTAAGAGGACGATGAGCAAGCACAGTATTGTGTGACAAGGCAGTGCAGAGGAAGATGTTGGACGAAAGCGCAAGAACCAAAAAATAAATGAAGACAAAAGAGGAACACACACAAAATCTTTCGGTAATAACATTAATTGTTCTGTTCTGGCTTGATGGACACACATTGCTGCCAATTGGCACGAGGAATTTCTCAAGCAGGTTCTTCATGTCTTTCCTTTTAATTGTCTCTTTTGTTTGGGTGATTTGCATAATAGTCTTACCATTTTGATTCTTTAAGATAACTTTATAAGAAAATTGATGTATTTATTACAATAACAATGATCCAAAAAAGCAGAGTAAAGGTAACAGATGACACAACCTTTTCACTTTGGTACAAATGAAATCTGAGAATGTCAAACTCAAGTGCAAAAAAAAGAAGGTTGAGTTATTAATACTTGCTCACTATCTATAAGACCAAGACCACTCTTTTCCTCTGTGTTGTTTGAAAATGAGAGATTTGGGTCTGCTAGGAAGAAGGATGCAAACCAATCTCCAAAGTATTTCTCATGTGGATTTGAATTCATCCTATAAGAAAATGTGGTCCACAATTCACTGAGTTTTCTTGAGGTGCATCTCTTGTAAATGTATGGCAAAGACCCATTTTTAAGGCACAATCACAACATTTTAACATTTGGGAGTGTATTACACATAGATACAGATCAGTTTAAACATCAAAGAGAAGGATCATTAAGGTTCAACTGAAAGAACATATATCAGAAGAAATATAAGCGGCTATTGATCTGAGAATAGTTCTTGTGGTGCAGGCTAATCCTTCTGTATTAGACAAAGGAAAGTCATTAACTAATCCATATTATATATAGGAGTTAATTAGACAACATTAGTGATTGCAGGTTAAGAAAGAAAATTTCTATCTTTATAAAATACGGTTATTAAGTTAAATTCTCTCTTGCAAGCTTTTGCTGTCCTTTGTATTTCTTGAAGTAATATCTAAGAAATGGCCTATAACCTATATATAGTGAATAGACTGAAGTTTGCTCACTTCAAAGTATGAATAACTTGTTAGCTAGAAACTGAAAAGAACTAGTAACTGATTGTTTCAAATTTTCTGCTCTCAATGACAGATATGGGATTTCTGAATGTTTTCTTTGGTCCTTCCTTAATATAATACTGAGACCCACAATGTTAATTCAATTATTTTTTCCGTTTCATACTGATTCTGCACCGTCCTTCTTAACCTTTTTGTACACTCTGTAGCCTAAGTTGGTAAGCTTTATATGTTTGAAATTAATTCATGTCCCAAGGATTTTTCTTAATTATAAATTTCTTTTGATTAATTTCCAGACTTCAGCAATGTTAAAATTGTTAGTGCTCATTTCCATTTCAACAATTTCATAGTTATAATAATTGTTATGGGTATTTCCTTGTTTTGTGCAATTTATGTCTAACAAGAAAATGATAAAATACCATACTACAATTTAACATGCTACAAATTTTGTTGCTATGTCAATAAGATAATAATGGTTTTACGTTATGTTGAAATCTGAAAACATCTATTTAGAAACACACTTGCATTACATAATACAAAATGGCGAGAGTTTCAGAACTGAATTACAAAAGTACACATCACTGACTTTTTTTTTAATGAGAAGCCTAAAATGATTTTAAAGAAACATAAACCACTAACATTATTGGAAAACCTTTAACCTTGAAATGCTAATCCCACCACAATTCTCTTCGTCTACCAATAACAATATCTTAGTTTTAACCACATGTTCTCTAGGAATTGGAAATAGGCATACCTCCATGATCCAGAATAGAGCAAAGGAGCTACCATCCCCCAAAATCCCACAACAAACCCCAATGACATGCTAACATAAAACCATTTTATTCCTCTCTCTTCAACATCTTCTTTGTCTTTCTCATTCCCATCTTCTCCATTTGCTGTGCAATTAATGGTAAGTGGAGGACCACAAAGATGATTGCCAACAAAGCTGGATGCTTGAAAGGTTAGCAATTGAGTGCCTGTTGGAATTTTTCCTGTCAAGTTGTTGTATGACAAGTTCAACATGTTCAAGAAGCTTAATTTGGCAATGCTTGGAGGGATTTCACCACACAAATGGTTCGTTGATAGATCTAAAGTCTCCAATGATTCCATATCACCAATATCTTGAGGAATTTGGCCACTTAAAAGATTATTGGACAGGTTCAAAAAGTGCAATCCCTTGAGGCTTGTGAATTATGCTGGTATCTCCCCAGATAGTTTGTTGCTTGACACATCAATGCTGAAGACGAGCCCTAGAATATTGCTATAATCATTCATTCTTCCTTTAAGGAATAGGAGTGCATCAACATGGGAAATTATGAATGTTCCTTTATCACAATAGATATCCGAATATGAACGAATATTTATTGAGGACATGGCACTCAAATGGTTGACACATTTCGGTATACTTCATGTCAAGTTGTTTTGTGAAGGATCCAAGATTTGTAATAAACACATGAAGCATATTTGATGGGGAATTGGCCCAGAAAATTTGTTCGATCCAAGGCCAAGAATCTTCAAATTCAAGAGACTCTTTCCAATCCATGATGGAATCATTCCTAAAAATTGGTTCGCTCTAAGATCCAAGGAGATCAAAGCGTTACTGTTCTTCAAAAAAAGTGGAAACTTTCCTGAAAAACTATTGTTGCGAAGGTGCAACACTTCAAGCGAAGCTAAGGATCCCATGGAATTATTGAATCAAATTAAAATTATACTTTATACATACATCTTCTAAAAGAATAGCATCAAGCTAAAAGGAATTTCTACTTAATATATTGTACTTGAAGTCTTCTATAATGAAACTAACGGACAAAAAAATTCCCTATGAGCCTATAATAGTTGGTGTTTTACAAAAAGCTACTCCCTCCGGTTCATAATATCTGCTGTAATTTGGTGGGTGCACACAGATTAAGAAAATGATTAGTTCACCTTAAATTTATAAAAATATTAGATAAAAAGATTATATTATCCTTATTTATTCTTTCCTATTTTCAAAGGATATTTAGTATGAAGAGAGAATAAGTAGGGATAAAATTGTAAAATAATAATTAATGTTTTCTTGATTTTGTAAAACATCAGATATTTTGAAATATAAAAATTCCGAAAACTATGACATATTGTGAATCGGATGGAGTATTTAATAAGAGCTTCAAGTTTTCATTCCACCAAGTCATATAACTGATGTGCATCGAAAGAATTTCAGGCAAAGCTGCATAACTCTACAAAATTACAATAACCCTTAGTGAATCAAAAGAGAAAAATATAGGCCTTGCAAGATGTATAGAGAAGACACAACTAAATAGTAATTAAACACTTACGAGTGAACCAAAAAATCTTATATTTTTCTCTATATGTATTACTTCAAGGTTATGACTATGTCTATGTGTGTTTATATTGTCAATGGTGGATGTCAAAAAAATATTGATTAACAACAAATATATTTTTGGTCTATCTCTATGGCAATTTGCAGAAAAGTAACAAGAAATATAAGTGGAAAGAACTTAGACGGTAGAGAAGACACAACGTGAAAACTTGAAGGATTTCTGCTCTGTCAATTCTAGTGATAATATTTGTTATCTTTTGACAAATAAGGGATCCTCTACAAGTTTTAAGTACTTATTTTTGACGATAGCATGGCTTCAGATAAAAATTTGATCCTACAAGTTTTAACTATTCTATTTAGAAGACGTGAAAATGCTTTTTTCAAAGTTTTAACAAACTGAAAAGGGGGAAGAACACAATTAATCAATGGTTACTAACAAGTAACAACTGCAAATAAATAAGGGATTTCAAAGATCACTTCCACTAATGACATATTACACCTTTCATTTCCAAATACAAATAAGGGAACTGTTTTCAACATAATACCTTACCCATAACATGTATTATGTAGATCCTGCATGTTTCAAATCTTAAGAATGGTTGTATGAGATCAACACCATAGATATGCTAAAATAGTTTCTCTATTGTTTAAAATGCATGGTTTCTATCAAATAATCTGATTTCGATCTACCATATTCACCTTACAATTTTCTAGCATTGTGATGGGAGGTATGTACACTGAAGTAACAGAGACAAAAATATAACAAACAAGTCGAGCAGAGACATTTTAGGTGCAATCCATTGTTGTTTAATTTAAGTTTGTGCATCCAATGTGTTTGTAAAAAGTCTTCAATGAGTTTGAATTTGTTATTTTGGATTTTTGAGTTTTCTTGCTTGACTTTTGAGGCTTCCATAGTGGGAATGTGAGAATTCTTTTGAAGTATCAGTTTTAGGTTGTTTGAAGTAATACCATGTGTTGATGACATGATATTGGCATTAGAGTTCTTAAGATGGGACCTTATTGCTAAACCAAAATCTGCTGGTGGTATTGGCATTAGAAAAACTAGTCTTGTCAATGCTTGTTTTGGATAATTCTATCTTTGAAAAAGACATTTTTGGAAAAATGGTTCTGATCAAAATTTTGATAACTCCAACATTTCTTTTTCTCTACCTTCTCATATTTTACATTTAATGAAAACTTCTTCTTTTGACTTATCCCTCTCTAATCCTAATCTTATGACTTGGAAGCATTCCCGTACAAACTTCTAATCATGAAACTGCTGCTTTAACTGCTTAGAGGCAAGCATCCAAGCTTGAACCTAAATAATCTGGTTCAAACGTTGAACCAGAACCAGATTTTTCTGGTTCAAAGTTGGAACCAGATTTTGGTCCAAATTGAATCCAGATTTGCTTCATTCATGACTTGTTTCTTAGGTCTTCGTAGAAATATGTTAGGGCTATGCTTCATATTGTGTCTCTTTAAACTTTGTAAGAGATTTTGGCATGAATACTTGGAAGTTATGCTTGTAATTTGAAAATCATATTTGTCTTGCTTTGTAATTTATTCAAAGGGATACCAAAAATAGGGAAAATACTTAATACTAATTATATGATCAAATCATTTTTACTTTTACAATATATAATACACATCAACAATTATGTTATTTATTCTTTAGTATAACACCTTTCGGTTTTAATAACAGCATTAAATAAAACATGCAATAAGTCACATGTACACATATCTCAACCAAATCCCAAAATACATGACTCCTATAGTTATCACACTTGATAAATACTTGAGAAATACATTATAAAATGACAACAATATAATCTAAGATATTCCTATCTAGGACAAAACCCCACAATTAAGTACTTTATTCTCAACGATCACTAGTTTATCCTTGGTTACCAGTACTCCTCCTTCCTTCTTGCTCTTAAGCACAACCTTGAGGCTTCTTATTTTTCATCATCTTAGGATAATTCCCAGACAATAAAATGGCAAACCAAATGGTCAAACGAAATGCTTCACCCGATGAACGGTAGCTGTAGTAATCAAATAATAACAGGGGAAAACCTAAAACCGACATGTACATGATCAACAAGTATAAAATGCCTCCAGTGGCATATATAAACAGGTCATACAAGCTATTCAACGGGAGGATTACTTGTACTCCCCCGATAAAACTGAGTGTCATAAACGCCAAAGCTGATCCCACTACCACAAGGGCACATTTAAAAATTCTCGAGGTCAAATAATAGTCACTAAGTTGTGCCCATAGAAGAAGGAAAGTCCCAAAAGTAGAAAAATACATGGCTAATGAGTTGAACACCACATAAAACTGAAACATGTCCTTATGACCCAGCAAAGCCATACCTCTATTCTTTTCTGTTTTATCATCAGAGCTGTACACACCGCCAGGTACTGTGAATCCGGCTGCAAATGTCACTGTTGCTATCAATATAGCCACTAGCATCAGTGTGTTAACTTTATCCTTCATCTGATCTATCCCGGGTGGCACTCTTAACTTAGGTTTGACATACATGTTCGTTCCTTTTTCAGTTGTGCGTCCACCAAAACGCTTCAATACTGATTCTGATAGATTCTACAAAAAAGAACTCAAACTATGAGAATGAGTAATGACACTTCGAATTGCTCTTAGCCCAACCCATTTGACAGGTGTATATTAATGAATATTGAAATAAATACTATCCCATTTAAAAAGTAGATTGAGAAATAAATAGTTTGGTCAAAACCTCATTTTGGTCCTCAAACTGTAAGGTCAGTTTCATTTTGATCCTAAAACTATATTTTGTTCTATATTGATCCCCAAAATGCGGTTTCTTTTGGTTCTAGTAATTATTTTTAGGAAAAATTACACTTTGGTAACATGAGGTATGGACTGGTTCCACTTTGGTACCCTGTTCTTTCAAAAGTGACATTTTAGTACCATGTTCTATTCGCCGTTAGCACTTTGGAAATGGAGCTTCTAACAAAATACGAAGTGGTTTACTGTTTAAAACTACAGCCGAGTACCATGGAGAATGACCTGCCTTATTCAAATAATGAGCTACACATTGATCTGCTTCAAACAATAAAGTAACTCCTTCATCATAGTCGCACGACATGGCTACATGCAAAGCCGTATCCCCTGATTCGTTGACAAGTCTTGTTAGCTTTTGATCATCATCTACTGGAGGAGAGGAAGTTGAGTCTTGTGCATGATTATGTGCATCATTTTTTGACAGAAAGAGGTTGATTATATTTAGTCTCTCAGTTTTAACAGCGAGATGAAGTGGAGTGTCACCTTTGTTATTTTTTCTAGTTAGAAGCTCAGGAAAGTGATGCACAATCAATTCAGCAATATTGATTTTACCGTAAAGAGCAGCTTCATGGAGCAAAGAATCACCGTTGTAAGTAACTTGATCAAATATAGCTGACAAATGTAGTTTCTTCTCTCTACATAATTGCTCCAAGACATCAACAAAGCTATCTACGTTCCCATTTTGAACAGCCGTTTGTAGTTGAAGAATGGCAGAGTTTTTCACTCCAAAAAGTTGATCTTGCAGTAGTCTTGGTTGTGGTTGATGAGAAGACTTTTCTTCATTATTATTGAGGAATTCTAGTTCTTTCAATCTCTTCACTCTGTCGTAGCATCTCTGCTTCCAACTTTCATCAGCTGCTTTGTTTAATTCTACAGAAATTTGCACTTGATCCATAATGTATGCTTCTTCGCTCTCACTATGCGTGGAATTAATGCAAATTAAAACAGTAGTGACACTTATTAAGCTTGAATTATAATCGTATGCTCACTCACGCTGCGTTTGGATCCCCTTTAAANTAAAATAACTTATTTTTATTTGGCCAAAATGCAGAGACACCCCCTGAGTTTTAGGTTGGGTGCACATAACACCCCTGAGTTTTCAATATGTGTAAATAGGATCTCTAAGTTTTCAATTACGTGCAAATAACACCCTTATGTTAAAGTTAGGCCAAATTAGTGAGGGTATAATACTAATTTCATAAAAAAATTTAGGCCAAAGTCTTATTTTGATCTCTCAAGTTTGCTCAAAGTTTTATTTTGGTCCATCGAGTTTTTAAAAAGTTCTACCATTAGTTTCTTTCCAATTTCCATTCAATTTTTCTGTTAAATAAAAGAAAAAATTGGTTTACATTACCCGAAAAGTTTTATTTTTTTGAATTAAGGTCCTTTCTTTTTATATAATAGGACCAAAGTGTAAGAAAAAAAATAATATTTGAAACATTTTTGCTCCAAAAACAAGAACTCAGCAAACACTCTTCTCCTTCTTCAATCACCGTTCTTCTTCTTCATTCACTACTGAAGAAGAAATATGCACCCACGATATGCGAGAGGCATTCCACGTTTTTGGGGCAAAATTATTTCAAATACTAGTTTATTCAATATTTTTTGTTGTCTCATTCGACAACGAAAATTACAGATCAGTCCAACTTTAATAATATTTTTTTACTGTAATCAGATCCCAGAGTAATATTTTTGATGGTGTGAAAAACTTTATAAGCATATTTCAAAAACATTAAAGAGAAAAAATATATTTTTGGTTACCAGTACTCCTCCTTTCTTCTTGCTCTTAAGCACAACCTTGAGGCTTCTTATTTTTCATCATCTTAGGATAGTTCCCAGAAAATAAAATGGCAAACCAAATGGTCCAAGGATATGTTACATCCGAGAAACGGTAGCTGCAGTAATCAAATGTTAATAGGGGAAAACCTAAACTCAACCCCACAATCGACGATAATATAATGGATCCAGTGGTATATACAAACTGGGCAAGCGATGGTTCATTGGTCAGAACTGCTGGTACTGCCCACATAAAACTGAGTGTCATAAACGCCAAAGATAATCCCACAACCACAAGGGCACATCTAAAAATTCTCGAGGTCAAATAATAGTCACTAAGTTCAAGTTGTGCCCATAGAAGAAGGAAAGTCCCAAAACTGGAAAAATACATGGCTAATGAGTTGTACACCACATAAGACTTAAAACTATATTTTGATCATAAAACTATATTTTGTTCTATATTGATCCCCAAAATGCGGTTTCTTTTGGTTCTAGTAATTATTTTTAGGAAAAATTACACTTTGGTAACATGAGGTATGGACTAGTTCCACTTTGGTACCCTGTTCTTTCAAAAGTGACATTTTAGTACCATGTTCTATTCGCCGTTAGCACTTTAGAACTCAAAATTTTTTTTTTCGTTACTCTTGATGGAAAAAAGCACGTGTAGGTCTTCTACATGGTTAAAAACACGAAATTCATCATCCTAAACTCATATATATTTCACGATTTAGCCTCCAAAAAACACTATTCAACCTCTAAAAAAATACTATTCAGTAAATACATGAGGGTAGAGAATTTCGTATTTTTTTAGGCTGAATCGTGAAATCTGAGTTTTTAGGAGGGTGTATTTTGTATTTTTGACCATGCATGTGTTTTTTTTTTTCGTCAAAAGGTAATAGAAATAGAGTTTTGGTTATCAAAGTGCTAACAACGAATAGAATAGGGTACCAAAATGTCACTTTTGAAAAAACATGGTACTAAAGCAAAACCAATCTACACCTCAAGGTACCAAAGTGTAATTTACCCTTATTTTTAACTTGAATATATGGACCATTTTCTTTCAACTGTCCAAATTAGAAATAACGGCAGAAATCAAACAAAATTGGCAACTAAAAGGGAACAAAAATGAAAGTTTGAGGATTAAAACAAAACAAAAATAATTTTAAGTACCAAACTAAAATTTTCCCCATGTAGTTTGAGAACCAAAATGACTAGTTGACCATAGATTTTCAAAGTGATTCAAACATGTAAATATTTTTACAGTTTTTGGTCAGACCTTGTGTTTTATGTTAAATGCGAGAAGATAAACTATACCTGTCTAAAAGTCATTGGCATTTCACTTTGTGAATAAACAAGATCTCGGGCAAACAAGCCTTCATGATTATAGACATTCTTCAAAACCCTCTTATCCATTGCGAGAGGGTAAATAATTTTAGGAAACATGTTTTTTGAAGCCAAATACAATGGAGTATCGCCATTTTTATCTCCACCATTTAGAATGTCATTCATCCATTTGAGCTCAAAGTTCCCGAATAGATATGTCACCATGTTATATTGCCCATTCTTTGCCGCAATATGAAAAATATTTTGACCTTTTTTGTTGTCCAAAATACTGGAGTTACAACTCGATTCTTGTTTAAGGAATTCTTTTACCACATTAACATGACCCATTTTGCAAGCAAGATGTAGAGGAAGATGGCCCTTTGCATTCCATTCTAATGCAGATAGAGGAGATTTACTTAACAAAATACGAACACCTTCTACATAACCCCTAGCTGCTGCATAATGAAGGGGAGTTCCTCCAGTCTCATCTGTTAAATACATTAGGTCTGGTTTTTTTTTTGCAATCTCTTCTATGATACCTACAACCCATTTGAAACATTAAT